>QTSX02004713.1:0-19565 GCA_014839935.2 Entomophthora muscae | reverse complement strand
TGGCTTAAAATTAAGTATTTGTTTAAATGGTGTTAACATTATGCCTGCTTCTTTTTAATTTTGCAATTCTGACTTAATAATTCACTATGGAAAATTGGCTTAGTTCTGGAAATTCCCAATTCCGGCGGATAAATACTAAAATAATATTAACTTACTTAATGTTGACAAATATTGACATTCAGTGAGTCAACTTGTGGAATGAGTTAATTCTGGCAGTTGCCAGGTAGGCAATGGACCTCAGTCAATCAGAAATAAGGATCCCGCTAGAGAAGGTCAAGCATGATGGGATAGGCATTGTTGATCTGGGATTTGACCTGCTTATTTGGCTTTTTGTTAAGCTTTACACTGCTCTCTTCAAGAGGGCTCATAATTCACATCTTATCACTGCCTCAGTGAATTGTAGGCAAGTGGCAATTTTGACAAATGCTATATCACTTTGTTTGAGGCTCATTATCTCTTCAATGATCTCATTGGTTAATAGTTGTTGTTTATGGGGGCCACTGGGTATACTCAGACCCAGATTAGGCAGGCCTTAATTTGATTGGCCCAAATTATCAAGCAATGGTTGACTTGAGATGGGGGCCACAGTTTCCCAGTCTTCAAAATGTGGCACAGACTCAGGTTGGGCCTGGTCTTGGGGTTCAACATACTGGCTATCAGAAAAGCCACCCATGGCTGGGCCTGGTGACACATACAAATTGACATCCTCACAACTTAAGTTTAGTTGGTGTAGACAGAAACCATGGCAATTATGTTTTTTTCTTTAGTAGCATGGGCACAGAATAGTTCCTGGTATGCTCCTTAACAATATAAAAGTTATCTTTACTTGTAAAACTCACTGTAAATAAAAAACTACAACTCTATTAAAAACAGAAAAGCAAAGTATTTCTAGAACATCAATTTTATTTAAGTGTGTGCTCCTATTCAAGATATTCTTTCAGAAATAAATGGCCAAACATAGAAGCACAGAGATTAAAAATAATGCTGTGGTTCCCTGAATAGATTTTGATGGATTCACTCCTAAAATCCACTATTTCTATTTTGATTCTCAAAATAGTCAAGATTGTCAATAATTGAGTTGGTTTTTGTTTGAAGTTATCACTTTTTGACTGAACCCTATTTTTTCTCTCTTTTTATGATTTTTGTTACATGATTATTATCACAGTTGATGTAGATTGCTTCAGGATGTGACTGGTTTGTGTTTGCTTTTAATATGAGTTACTTTCATTTGCTGTTTCATTTTTGGGATTCAGTAATTGGCTTTAACTTCACTGTATGATTTACTATTTTTATAATCCTGACTCAGATAAATGGAAGTCTTATTGAGTAAATTGACCTTCAACTGGTTGTTGTAACTGAACCAATGAGGATTCAGTACTTGGAATTGGGGAAGACAACAGTTCAATAGAAAGGACAGAATAATAAGAATAAGGTTTTATTTATTGTAGAATGTTGTGATTAATATACTATATGGGGAAAGCCACAAGGCCACAAGGGGGTGGCATAGTGGGAAGTTCCATGTAAGGTTTGAAGCCAAGGAATAACTTGTGCGGGGATCAGCAAGTCAAACTGGTAGCGCTCCTAATTAGGATGAAGTATCCGCCATTTGATATTGCCACCAGATTAATTCATGTTGTTAGATACGTCAAGGGGCAACTCATTGAGCGCCCCCTGTGTATTGTAAGATACATTAGCAGGCAAGTCTAGAAACTTGATTGCAACACCCCCCTTGCCCCCTGCTTGTCGCCAGACACCAAGACCAGAGTCTGCGGAAGGTCTGAGAAGGTCCACACAAACAGCTTTTGTGTGGGGATGGTGTGGCAGGGGTGCAAGCAATCATGGTGAAGCTTCTTGGTGTTTTCTTGGGCATCTTCAAGTTTCTAAGTGTGATTGTCATAGACTGCAGCTATCTTGAAGGGCCCTAGGTGGTTGGGCTCCAACTTGGCAGAACTGGGATTGAGGGTGTAGACAGGGTCACCTACAGTGTATCTAGCTTTGAGGTGCTTTTTCCCTCCTGCAATCTGCTTGTGTTTGGTTTCCCTGGCTTTGGCACGCCATTGGTCTAGGGATGGAGTTGTTACTAGGGGAGGCTTGTTGGGAACCTTGGACCGTAGCTTTCTCTGTTCAACCCCTGTCAGACTGTCAGGTGTTCCAAAGGCCATGGTACTGGGGCTGAACCCTGTGCCCCTGTTGATTCTTGCGTGCAGGATAAGTAGAGTGGTGGGCAGGTGTTCAGTCCATGCGGTGTTAGGGTGCTCTTGTGAGAGCTTGGCAATCAGTTGAACCAGTGAGCCATTTTACTGTCCCACACATCCATTGGCTTGCGGATGGTAGGGGGTCATAACTATATGTTGGAGTGCGTTCTTGACGCTGTATGCCTTCATGACATGTCCAACAAGTTCAGGGTCGCCATCTGTGATGAGACGTTTGGGTCACCCAAAGCAGGCCACAATTTCCTTGCCAATAAAGCGGGTAATGGTGGTGGCGGTGTGGTTGGTTGTTGCCCAGGCCACTGGCCACCAAGTGAAGTAGTTGATGGCAGTGATAATGTACTTCTTTCCCAGTCTGTCTTTGGGGAGTGGCCCCACAATGTTGAGGGGCCACTGCTCAAAGGGTTCCATGGCCTTGATGGGCAGGACAGACTTGGGGGTGCAGGTTTGGATGTGTTCTTTTTGCACAATACACACGTTTTGAGGAGGTCCAAGATGTCTTGATGCATGCACAGCCACCAAACCTTCTGTTTCATGATCTCAAAGAGGTTACACCCTCTGATGTGACCCAGGGTTTAGTGGTAGTGCAATATTGTGTCCCCTTGTTTTGTGGTGGGGATGTAAGGCGTCTTCTCACCTGTCTCTGCCTGGCGGCAGACGTTACCAGCATTGGTGGTGAACTGACTTTTGTTGTCCTTAATTTGGCAATGATGACCAAGTTAAGGCCCTTGTAGCAAGTTGCCTCAGGACAGAGGTAGAGCATGGGCCAATCTTGGTCCAAGCCATTGTCCCCAGTGATAGACTCTATGTAGAGTTGCAAAAGAGCGTCAGCTATGAAAAGTTCCTTTCCAGGCTTGTACTTGATGTGCAACTGGTAGGGGATAGACACTCAAACCATCCTGCTTGGCAGTGTGTCAAGTGGGACTGTGTGTTGAAGTACTGGAGCAAATTGTGGTCTGTCAGAATGCGGGGTGGGAAGGTAGCTCCTTCCAGGTAACAGCGCCACTTCTCAACACAGTGTACAATGGCCGCCAATTCTTTATCATGTATGGGGTAGTGTTGTTCTGAGTCAGTAAGTTTCCTGGACTCATATGCCACAGGGAGAAAGACACCATTGTCAGTTTCTACCCTTAGCACGCCCTCTATGGCCCTGTCAGAGGCATCAGTCTTGAGTTTGTACTGTCAGTTTTGATTGGGGAACTGCAGTACTGGTGCTGTTGTGAGCCTTTGCTTCAATATCTCAAAGGCTTGATCTCTGACGGGGGTCCAATGGAAACACTGTTCGGTATTGAGGAGCTCAGTGAGAAGTGCAATTAGTTCCCTGCAACTGGGAATGAACTTGTGTATGTAGGCAACCATGCCTAGGAATGTCTGCACCTGGCCCACATCAGTGAGGGGCGGCATGCTGGTGATTGCCTTGATTTTGGCAGGGTTGGGCTTTATCCCTTGGGCAGAGATGATGTGCCCAAGGAATAACAGCTCTAACTTGAGAAACTTGCATTTAGAGGGTTTAGCTTTTAGCTGGTTTTTCTGAAGGGTGTTGAGGACAGCATGGAGGTGTTGGAGGTGCATGGTTTGATCTTGACTGAAGACAATAATGTTGTCAAGGTACACAACCACACATTTTCCAATCAGTTACTCAAATGCTTTGTTCATCAATATGGCAAAGGTGGAGAGAGCGTTGGTTATTCCAAAGTTCATGACATAACACTCAAACAACTTGTAGCGCGTGTGGAAGGCAGTTTTTGCCTCATCCCCTGATGCAATGAGGACCTGGTTGTACCCCGCAGTGAGATCAATCTTTCTAAAGACCTTTGCACCTGCAAGTGTATCAAACAGGCCGTCAATCAGTGGCAGGGGGTACTTGTTCTTAACCATCACCTCATTTAGGGTGCAGTAGTCTGTGACCAGGCAAAGGGACACATCCTTCTTAGCTACAAAGAAGACAACCACCCCATATGAAAAGAGTGAGGGGCAAATAAAGCCCTTATCAAGTGCGTTCACATGATGCTGGTGGAGGGTTTCATCTTCCTTATGTATGAGACAGTATAATGGTTGTGCCTTAGGTAACTGTGACGGAAATCACTGAATAATATGAAGCCATTTCTAAATGATGGGGAATTACCACCCAAATCCACATAGAATTGATGATTATCCACCAACGCGGCTTTAAATATGTTTTTGTGAAATTTCCAATTGAAACTCCAGGATTAAGTAGAACAATCAATCCTAACCAGAGTAAACCAAGATAAATGACCTGGGAAAGCATCAATATATCTTCAGCGTAGAATTCTGGGCATTGAGAAGTGACACAATTTTCATTTTCCAGAATGGGGGGAGGAGCTACAAAATTGGCTGGCATGAAATTAACATTTTGTGGTGCCAAGAACAAAGTTCCAGATGCTGGGCCCCATCTTCCTGAAATGATTCTGTTCAGAATCAGATTGTACAGGATATACCGCAACAACCTAAGCACAGGATGCATTTTTAAAATTTAAAATTAGAACTTGGGATAATTGATTTTTATTGAGTAAATTTAGAAGGACTCAACTCTTAGAGTTGAAACAGGGAAAATTATTCAATATATATCAGAAAAATTGACTAAGCAATACCACCTGAGTCTTGATCTCCTGTTCCTTTGGCATCTTCAAGTAAGTATCTAGTCCAGGTTGCAAAGAACCCTTGCATGACCAGTTTCTGACAACCATGCTGATTAATGAGCTTATATCGGATGACCCTCATATTATGACAATTTATCAACATTAGTTTACAAGGGGGAGCTGGTTTCAGCTGGCATACTGGAGCAGCTGTGACCCATTTTTAATTGGCTGTTTGGTTTAAATCTGTTAACTTGGTCAATTTTGATACAGGTTTTCTGGCCTTCCGTGCCTTCTTACTTGGACAGGCAATACTCGGCATTATGGAACTTACCGTGACATTACCCTCTGCTTTAGCCCTGGGCACAATACCACCATCTGGGAGATGGGATAAAGAAAAATTCTTATGGGTAGGTGGGAGTTTCATGGCAACAAGGGTAAGTTCAGGGTGTCCAATAGCAGTGGGATTGTGCTTGTAGAACCTGTGGAGCAGATCAGAGGAATTTGAACAATTGTAGTGGGGAACCCAGAAGTTTTCAGAATCAGGATAACCTTTCCAAGATACCAAATATTCCAAATGGCAACAATTCTTGCAGGAAGCTAGAATACAATTTAACTTGTACTCAGGTTCTCCTTCCACAAGAATGGGTTGGGAAGAGGGAATCTTTGTTCCTTTGAGGGGAGTAAGGAGACATTCATGGAAGGTGTGGAAAATCTTGAAAGCAAGAGGTAAATCCAGCCAATAGGCAGAGGGACCAATCTGATGTTCTACCTTGAAGGGACCAACTTGCTTGGGACCCAATTTACGACATGGAACTTTAAGTTTCATATTGCTAGCATTGACTATGACTAGATCACCTGGCCTGTAAGTTGGACCTTCCTGGCGCTTGCAATCTGTGTATTCCTTGTAAGTTGTCACGGCAGCGGCAAGAGTAACTTGGAGCTCCTGATGGACCCGCTTTGATTTGGCGGCTTGATCAGTTGCAGCTTCCACATTGCTAACCAAACAAGGACCTATGTTGGAAGAAGGATTGTAACCTACATTGGCATAAAATGACGATACTTGAGTTGACGTGTGCGGGGCGTTATTATATGTGAACTCTGTCATGGGTAGATTATTACACTAGTCATCTTGTTGCGCATTGGTGTAGCAACGTAGATAGACCTCCAAACTTTGGTTTACCCTCTCTGTTTGTCCATCAGACTGGGGGTGGAAAGCAGTAGAGCGGCACAATTTGATACCAAGGATTCCAGTAAAAGCTTCCCAGAACTGAGCAATAAATTGAGGACCACGGTCACTTATAATCTCCATTGGGATGCCATGTAGAGAGAAGATTCTGTTCACAAATAACCTAGCGGTTTCCACTGAAGTAATTGTGGTTGAGCAAGGTACAAAGTGTGCCATCTTTGTGAAACAATCAACTACTACCATTATTGCGTTAAACCCATTGGAATTGGGAAGCTTGCCAATGAAATCCACCAACACAGACGTCCAAGGACCTGCAGCAGGCTGAAGTGGGACCAGTAAACCAGTAGTCTTATTCCAACTGGCCTTGGATCAAACATATACCAGGCAATCTCAAACAAAAGCGGCTACCTGCACAGTCAAACCTTTCCAGGAAAACTGGCAGCAGATAAGTTCCACTGTTTTGTTTTTCCCTGGATGACCAGCTGTTGGACAGGTATGATTAGCCTCCATGATTTCATCCCAAATAGTGCCTTCAGGGACCCACAAGCGACCTTTATGATATAGGACTGGACCAATCTTATGATAGCCCTGAGGCTGACCTACTGGGTTTGCACATGCTAGCTCCAAAAGCCTATCATAACCTTTGGACAAAGGTTGCAGAAACTTAACCTTGGAATACAAGTTCAGGTCTGCGCCCTCAGTTAAAGACATGGTGGCCAACATAGCTGGTGGAGGCAATACAAAAGACACCACAGCCTTGTCTGGAATCATAGTATGTGTGTTAAACTTGGCGTCCATACTAGCATCTGGGAGATGGGAGGGATTCCTGCTTAGAGCATCAGCCAAGTGATTATCAGATCCCTTAATAAACTTGTAGTGGAATTTGTATCTTGTCAGATCACCATGCCATCTGGATTGACAACCTGACAAAACCCTGGGTTGTTGATAATATAGAAGAGCTTTTTGGTCAGTTCTTACTACAAATGGATGACGTGCTAACATGAGATGGTGGTGCCAATGCTTTAACAATTCCACTACAGCCAACAATTCCTTGCTGTAAATCATGTAGTTGTGTTCTTGAACCTCCATCTTCCGGGAGAAAAACCCTACAGGTCTCTATATCCTGTAACTAGCTGTTTGCAACAGCACACCAGCCACAGCGTATTTAGATGCATCAGTGGAAACAACAAAAGGAAGTTCAGGATTCACATGTCTTAACACTGGGGAGGACAACAAAAGAGCCTTGACTGCTGAGAAGGCACTTGCAAACTCAGGCGTCTAGACTAAAGTTGTCTTTCCACTAGCCAAATATAAAGGGGCGGCCACCTCAGACAAGTGGGGAGTGAATTTCTTCAAGAACGTACATGTACCCAGGAAACTGCAAATTTGGGATACTGTCACAGGCGTAGCATACTCTCAAACCGCAGCTTCCTTGTCAGGGGCAGTGGTGTGGCCATTCTCAAAGATAATATTACCCAGAAAGGTAACCTTACATTTAAAGAATTCACACTTGCTCCTCTTGATAATCAAGTTTTCTTGGAGAATGAGCTCTACAACTGCCAACAAGTGGGCCTTATGAGACTCCTCATCCAGAGAAAACACCAAGATGTCATCCATATATGTGATGGCACAAACACCTAGGAGATCTCACAGGACTGAATCAATCAACCGCTGAAAGCAAGCCAGGGCATTCTTCAATCCAAAAGGCATTACGCGGAACTGGAAGATACCCTTCTTGGTTCTGAATGCTGTTAACCATTACATTCCTTCTGCAATCCTAATTTGATTGAAAGCATTCAACAGATCAAGTTTTGAGAATACCTTGGCCTTCTCAACACATCTAGAGATCTGTGCTTAGAGAGGTAAAGGATAAGGATCCGGAATTGTAATGTTATTCAAATTCCCATAATTGACACAAGGACAAAGGGACCCATCAGACTTCTGAACAAACAATAACGGAGAGCAGATCAACAAAGCCTTCTTAAAAATGTAGCCTTTTGCCAACATGTCACGAGTCCACTCTTCCAAACATGCATCTTACTTCAAGGTTAAAGGGTAAATAGTAGACGCAATTCTGATCAGATCAACAGTGACCTTAAAGTCAAAGTCAAACTGAGTGTGCTTGGGAAGGACCTTGCCTCTGGTGGCGTCAAATGCCGCGGACCAGGGTTGCAAGCATGCCAGTAAATCCAAACTTACGGGGACAGGGACAGGAAACAATTGTATGGTCTGTGATGATTGCTCCAATTCAGACATATCTAACAGCAGAATACAAATAGTTATACCCAAGGAGTGTTCCACCTGTAGCTCATTTTTCTCCAGTAAGGTCAATACATTATGATCTCTCCACCAACTTACTACCAAAATGATAGGATACATAAGGGTAGGGCAAATGGAAAACCTTACGGTAAAAGACTGGCCTGCTACTACAAAAGTAACTGGCTTCTTCAGCTGGAAAGAGGGAAACGTTTGACAATTTCCACCCCTAACAAGCATTCCCGGATGGTACTTGAGTTGTAGCAAGTCAGCAGTCTCCACACTCATAAAAATTTTGGAAGCACCTGTATCTAACAAGATGGTTGGCTGATAGATAGTCTGACCATTATCAATGCTACCATGAAACAAGAAGTAACCAAAAGTGGATTCATTTGCAGCAAAGGTAGCAATCTTGGCAGGGTCTTGTTTTACATTGGCGGTACAGACGGCAGCTAAGGAGGCAGGATGCTCCTGGAAGTAACGCTCAATCATTTCTTGGACAGCAGCTGGAAGCACAGGGTTATCACAATCAATGGGAACAAGGGGCAACTCTTCTGATGTAATAACAGAAGATTTTGCAGGTACAACGTGCTGAAGCATTGCCAAGGAACTATCAGGAACAGACACTACAGGGGCCTCCTTTACATCACCGGGTTTGTTCACCACCGCCAATTGTAGTTGAGATGAGCTAGGGGGAGAGCAATCTTGGCTTTGGTTGGAAGAAACTACCAAGGAGCAAGGATCAGAAAACCAAGAGCGCGCAGCAGGTTTATCCTTAATTACCAATGTACCTTGTTTGGAAGTAGACAGATTTGAGACCAGAGAAAGAATTTGGCTTACAAGGGCCTCAGTTGTGGTTAACAGGGAATCCCAAACTGCCAAATCCTGGGCAGTCTGGTCAACTGCTAACTACAACGCTGAGAGTTTGTTCACCTTGGGAACATCAATTGTATGGCAGTAGGTAAGAAACTGAGGAAGGAATACCAAAAGCGGAGTTGTACCCTGACAGAAGGTGTACAGCTTACAATATACTTTGAGCTCCTCAATAGTTATACACAAAAAAATTTTAACAAAGGGTATAGAGATGCACTCTCAGTTAAAACACGTGGATTGCGCTCCACCGCAGACAATAACCATTCTCAAGCATCTTTAGAAACCTTTGTCATCACATGGTAAAATTGGGATTTGTGACTAAGGCTAGAGCCGGAATAAAATGATAATGCTGACAAAACTTCACGCGAAGTTTCATCAGTGGGTGGGGCAGGAAAATAATCCAGGCGCCAAAATGACATGAGGTGACAGAAATAGGAAACAGAGGATCCAGTCTCTACAACTGCAACTGGAGATGGAAACCAAAAATTAAAGAAAAGTCCAAACTGAAAACTCAGAAATAAACTGATGCAAATAAACATGGTAAACGCAGATATCTCAACGGAGCAGGAGAAAAGAAACACAAATTCATGACAAACTGCTTCCAAAAACTCAGATGTAGAAGAGTTAAGTAATGTGACAGAAATCACTGGATAATATGAAGCCGTTTCTAAATGATGGGGAATTACCACCCAAATCCACATAGAATTGATGATTAACCACCAACATGGCTTTAAATATCTTTTTGTGAAATTTCCAATTGAAACTCCAGGATTAAGTAGAACAATCAATCCTAACCAGAGTAAACCAAGATAAATGACCTGGGAAAGCATCAATGCATCTTCAGCGTAGAATTCTGGGCATTGAGAAGTGACACAATTTTCATTTTCCATAATGGGGGAAGAGCTACAAAATTGGCTGGCATGAAATTAACATTTTGCGGCGCCAACAACAAAGTTCCATATGCTGGGCCCCATCTTCCTGAAATGATTCTGTTCAGAATCAGATTGTATGGGATATACCGCAACAACCTAAGCACAGGATGCATTTTTAAAATTTAAAATTAGAACTTGGGATAATTGATTTTTATTGAGTAAATTTAGAAGGACTCAACTCTTAGAGTTGAAACAGGGAAAATTATTCAATATATATCAGAAAATTGACTAAGCAATACCACCTGAGTCTTGATCTCCTATTCCTTTAGCATCTTCAAGTAAGTATCTAGTCCAGGTTGCAAAGAACCCTTGTGTGAACAGTTTCTGACAACCATGCTGATTAATGAGCTTATATTGGGTGACCCTCATATTACGTCAATTTATCAATGTCAGTTTACAAGGGGGAGCTGGTTTCAGCTGGCATACCGGAGCAGCTGTGACCCATTTTCAATTGACTGTTTGGCTTAAATCCGTTAACTCAGTCAATTTCAATACAGGTTTTCTGGCCTTCTGTGCCTTCTTACTTGGACGGACAATACCTGGCATTATGGAACTTACCATGACAGTAACAGCCCTTGAAGTTGTACAGCGTGCTGGATCTCCTGGGAAGGAGGTATTTGTTCAAGTGTCTCACGGAATACATCCTTGTACTCCTCAAGGAGTGTAGCAAGCGCTGGTGGTGGTGAGGAGGTCAAGGGAGGGACTGCAGATGGTTCAGCACAGATAACTTCAACTGAGCATTGGTTAAATTCTAGTTTCCCCCCTTGAAATTGTACAAGCCTTTCTCTGTTATTCTGAAAAACACAGTATCATGGAGTAAATTGCTCATTTCCACAGGGTAAATCTGGAACTTCACCTCATTTCTGTTGAGGGTGATGACAGAGGTATCCTAATTGATGTAGGGACGGTTGTGCCAAAGCCAGTTGAGACCAGCAATTAAGTTGTGGCTGAGCTCTGCCATGATTGGCCCAGAGAGCTTAAACTGGAGGTTCCCCATTCTCACAGAGAAGGGTACCGTCTCATGGGTGATGGCAACTCTGCGGGATTTGTCTACTTGTACTGCTTTGAACCTGCTGGGCACTCGGTCTAATTGCTGAGAGTCAGCAAACACCTGGTCCATCATAGTGTGGTCGGCCCTGGTATCTGCCAGTAATTTGTGGGTGTTTCCACGGAAACAGAAGGGGTAGTACAAGTGTGTTACTTTATTTGAGGAGTGGCTTGCTTGCAATATGGGGTTGTCACTGTGGACTTGAAAGACGTACAGGGTTTTGACTTTGTGAATGTTGTAGTTGCAGGGATTTTTTGCAAGCAGGGATTGAGAGGATGGGTCAGGTGGGGTTGCAAGGCCTCTTGTTGCTACAGCCCCCAGGCTTTTCCCTGATCCTCTATCTGCGCTAGCTGAAGCTTCCCCTTGCGGGGGCATTTAGTCCCATTATCCTACTGATGGGACTGGTGGCAGCCTACTTGATTTTGGCCACTGCCAGGTGTGGTACGTGGTTGGGATAGAGCATCACTGGTACGGAAGAAGCCCATTGAGGCCTGATTGTTAGCCTCCACAATGGCCTTATAACAGTTGTTGATAGAGGTGCAGCAACCTACGGGAACCCACTTACAGATATGAGGTTTTAACCCATTGATGATGAGAGTGAGCAGCATTGCATTTCTGTCGGTCACAGCTTCAGGGGCAGCAGCAAGAGCTTGTTGCCAGGCGGCAAGGTACTCAGGAACGGAACCAGTTTGTTTGATTGCTAGAAGAGGAGTCCCCACGACAATGGGGGAGAAGTTTTTGCTGTAGTGGGACTTGGCGGCGTCTCGGAATGCCACCCAGGTAACGTCAAGTTCCTGGCTAGCCCAGTTGGTGAATTGCACAGCGGCGGGCCCCATGAGGCGACCAGACGCAGTGGTAACCCACATGGGCTCAGGGATCTGACAGATGCAAAGGCGGGTTTCAGTAGATTGGAGCCAACTGACAATGTCAGCCCCTTTGACGCCACCAGCAAAGGATTCTAGCTGAAGGTTGAGCATGCGCTGGGAGAGATCTGACTGGGGCGGAGCCAATTGTACACGCTGGTGAGAACTAGCTGGTCTTGACAGATGATGTACCCGTCAGGGATGTCCCCCTCAGGGATTGGCAGGAAGGTCTCTTGTTGGAAGTAGCCATACAGCCCGTACTCTGTCCTTTCTTAGGGGGATTTTGTTTTAGGTAGGTTGTAAACCTACCGCTGCTACCACTGTTGCAACTGAACCAATGAGGATTCAGTACTTGGAATTGGGGAAGACAACAGTCTAATAGAAAGGACAGAATAATAAGAATAAGGTTTTGTTTATTGTAGAATGTTGTGATTAATATACTATATGGAGAAGGCCACAAGGGGGTGGCATAGTGGGAAGTTCCATGTAAGGTTTGAAGCCAAGGAATAACTTGTATGGTAATCAGCAAGTCAAATTAGTAGTGCTCCTAATTAGGATGAAGTACCCACCATTTGATATTGCCATCAGATTAATTCATGTCGTTAGATACGTCAAGGGGCGACTCATTGAGCGCCCCCTGTGTATTGTAAGATATGTTAGCAGGCAAGTCTGGAAACTTTGTTGCAACATGGTTAAAGTTGAAACTTATTGTGTGACTGAACTAGGGTAGGGACAGGATTAGTGATTATGCAAACACAGTGTCACAAAACCATTTTTGGATGTTTTGGATTGGTTCACAAAACAATTCATGTGATTTTGTGTCACAACTTTTGGAGTTGGTCACAATATGTGCCTCACTTCATTGTGTATATCACAGAATATAAAGGGAATGTGGTTTTCAAATATGAAACAGATAATTTCATTTTGTGAAGGGGCACAGGATGTAAAATTAGAATGGTTCTCAAAGATGAAACAGATGATGTCATTTTGTGCAAGGCACAGGATGTAAAATTAGAGGAAGTTCAGTTGTGAGACTTTATTTTTTAATTTGAATTTATTAAAAGAATTATCAACCATTACCTCACAATGATAGATCTGATTGTATCACAGTTTGCTGTAGATAATTATATTAAAACACCAATTAAAATACAGTAGTTTTAAAAGCTATGGCGACAAGCAAAAACAATTCAGATTTAAACGAAATGAACTAAGCTTTAAACAAAATTGAAATGAATCCAAAACTATTTTAAATCAATATAAATTCATTTAAAATTAATTTCATTTAAATCTGAGTTCATTTCGTTTAAATCTGAATTGCTTTTGCTTGTCACCCTAGCTTTTAAAACTACTGTATTATAAATATATAATTCAATTGAAAGGGAAATCTTACATACTTATGATTGGATACAACACAAAACCACATGAGATTGTGCTTGGTCACATCACAATTCATGCAGATTTGTTTTGTGACTTTTGGAGCAGGGCACAAAATGTGGTAGTTGAAATTGTGTACTGCTCCCTAAAACCACAAAACCAATCTGCATGAATTGTGACGTGACATGAAGGTCACAAAATGAATTGTGCTCAACTGACAAAGTCACAAACCTAATTGTGCCAATCAAAGCTTGGCCATAAACCCAATTGTGCTTATTTTGGTGCCTGTCCCAACCCTAGACTGAGCCAATTCGTTCTGAACTGAACAATTTTTGCTTATCTCGACAGGTTGTAAAACTACAGTATTACTTTTATTAAGTAACTTTTTTATTCTTAAAATTAAGGTAGATGGACTTATCATCAAACTAGCAGGTTGAACCGCTGTGAGAATCTTATTTTCCATTATATTCGATATAATTGCTAAATTAGACTCAATTATTGAAATGGTGTGATTAAACTCATGGAGCTGTATCACAATGCTAGAAATTGGCGTGGCTATTTGAGCTGGGACGGTCCCAGTTGTACCTTGAAACAAATATTTAAATTAAGATTTATACTGAAGTTGTGACTGCTTCAACCCCTGTGATGATGCATTTAAAAGCGAGTTGCTACCATGTGCACTTTAGATATCGCCCTTTTTTTTGGAAATATCTTCATACCCAGGAAGAACTTATGGCTGGAACTTGGAACGTCATCAGGAATCCTGCTCGAGGGTGTCTGAACATTGATCACGATTAAACATATTGCAGGTGCTAACTCAGCTACAGCTGGAAACTTAAGCAAGTTTTAAAAATGAGCAGAAATATCAGAATTACATTTGCCTTTGATGTGCTCTCCCCCTACTCTTTCCTGGCCCATCAGACACTGTCGAGATACGAAAAGGTCTGGGGCGTCAAGATAGAGTATCTGCCGGTCTCCATCTCTGACCTTTTCCGAGTATGTATTTATTCATGGCCTATTAACACAACAGATTTCTAAAAACAAACCTCCCGCTCAAACCTGCGCCAACAAGCGGAACTATTTGGTAACGGTGATTGGCAATATCTTCTTATCGTTTTAGATGAATGACTTGGCTCATGCCGGTGATTTTCATGATTGTAATGATTCCAATTAACCATGGTTTCTAATTTTTGAAAGGCGCCTTTAAGCTCCCTTCTAATTTTCCTACCAATACGAGCCTGTCCTTGACTGCGCTTAATCTTATTAAGCACCGTCAACCCCAAGCCTTTGATGCCAGTCTCAAAAATATTTGGGTAACTTTTAAAGAAACTATTAATTTTGAAGGAGGCGTATTTCATACGCGATCAAGACATCTCCAAGGCTTCGGTTCTCCAAGGCTTGCTGCAAGAAGTCCGGGTGGATACGGCGGATGAAATTTTAAAAGATTCCTCCTTGGAAATCCATAAAGCCGAGATCATGAAAAACACTGAGATGGTTAGTCAAAAGGGTGCTTTTGGTCTTCCTTTCTTTATTACGTCGATAAACGGGAAGGAAAAGGGCTGCTTCTTTGGAAGTGACAGAATAACCCTTATGGCATATGAGTTAGGTCTTCCTTACAGTGGCCCTGTTCCAGGAAGAAAGATTCAGAGCTCCAATTCTAAGGGATCTGTCATCTTTGCATTTGATATTCTATCTCCTTACTCATACTTTGCATATAAAATATTGAGGCGTCAAAATTGGGGGATTGATATCGATTACCTCCCTGTTTCATTGGTGAAAATTATGAAGGTACATGCAATTGCTTCTCTTTATGAATTTTAGACCTCTGGAAACACTGGCCCGACTTTTGGCTCTGAGAACAAGAAGAAGTATACGGTAAATTTCAAAATACACCTTTGATTGATGTTGGAAATAGTATGCCGATCTAAAATACCTTCCCAAACTTTATGACAGTAAGTACCACTCACACCATCCGCCTAAGACATGCACCAGTTCCCTTTAAGATGCCGAGCAAGTTTCCCTTTGATACCTCGTTGCTTCAGACTTTGCTGGCTATTATCAAAGAAAGATCCCCATCTGATTTCTTGCCAGCGCTTGATCTGCTTTGGGTAAGCTGCTTCCAGAGACAAGTATTCACCCATTAGGAAGCGACTTTCTTCCAGCCAGAAATAAGCAACCCCGAAGTTATCAAGAAGGTTTTCGTTCCTCTTACAAGCAACGGGAAGCTCAAGGCTCTGTCTGAGTGGATTGATGAAGCCTCTAACCAAAAATCAGTAGAAAAGTATATTGTAGAGTCTACAATGAAATTGGTCAAAGAAGGTGCCTTTGGACTCCCCTATTTTAAAGTCCAAAAGGACAGTGGCTCCACCCCACGTTACTTTTTTGGTTCTGATCGATTGGAAAATATTGCCCACTACTTACAAGTTCCCTATGAGAGTGGCATTGTTAGCCGCTCCCACGATAATTCCTCTAAGCTTTGATCAAGCGATTTGAGGTTTGTTATTCAAATGTATCAGGCACATCCAATATCTATTTATATCAGGAAATAAACTCATTATTTGAAACCAAGAATTGGCCCAATAATAAGAAAGCAGTGGGATGTGTTTTCTCTTCCTTGAGATGATGACCACAGTGATTTTTCATATGGTAGTATTTTTAAAAGCTTCTCGATAAAAAGCTGGTGGAGTGAGGTTCAACCTCTCACCCTTGTAAGCTGAGATGGAATTCCTACACTCAGATACAATAAATTTATAATAGTTTCTGAAAAGCATGATATTTGATTCCTATCAATAATACTTAAAATCTTCCAGAAAGCTAATATTTGCACTAAAGTTTATAACAAATGCCAAACCAGCAGGGTTGACCCCCAGCAAAGTTCTGTACAAGAGACCCTGTGCCACTCAAAACTAACTTCTTCATGGCCTGTAGCCAGATGTGGGAGTTAACTCAAATAACTAAATCCAGCAACAGGATCCAGTGTTGATTCCTACTCAGTGGACAGCTTGATTTAGTGCTTGACTCATTATAAGGATAAAGCCACCCCCCCGTCCAATCCAATTGATTGATTGTCACAATCATGTTTCTCTTAAAATGATTTTCTCAAACATATAAGGCATATATCTCAATAAAGAACATTATATAATTTCCAAATATTTTTTTCTTGTAACTTGCTAATATAGCACAGTTATGACATTGGTAGCACATGTAGTTTTTTCATCCTACCTTTCTTTTCAAAGTTCCTCCTGTTGCTTGTACTTGCTGCAGTCAAAAAACATACAAAAAAATTATGTATAAGCTGCTCTTAGATTAAACACCCTACATTTCAGGAACTGAAATACAAGAAGAAGAAGCCCTTTACAAGAACATGATAATTCCAGTTCAAATTTTCAATGTCTTTTTGGTGCAAGGTTTCTTTAAAACACCCTCTTTGACACCTCAAACCAATGACAAAATTAGCATGCCTGTGTATGTGGCCCAGCAACTTTGTAGTGCTGCCTTGGGAACTTTTGCAGGAGCCAACAATGACAATGCCAAAGCATGAACCTAGTTGGCTCAGAACAAACTGCCACATATGAAGTGCCCATCATGCTTTTGGATTGTGGAGATTTCTATTTGCCTGACCCCTGACGTAGGCACCTGGTGTGACAAGTGGCATAAAAACCATACCAAGAAAAACCATGAGACCTTTAGGTGGGACTTCTTGGTCAGGTTTGTGATGAAGAACACTGCACTTGTGATCATTTACCAAGTGAAAAACTTGGCAAAAAATGGTACTGTGAAAGAGTTAACAAGAGTCTACAAAGAGTTGTACCTACATACTCCCTCTGAGATAGCTTTTGATAACCCTGCAACACTTCTCATGTACTCTAACACACTCAAACCTCATGTAGTGAGACATGTTAAGTTGGATTAAGTGACTAACCTCCAACGTCTGTATTGTGAAGCAGAAAAAGAAGAAAAAATGAGCAAACCTCTAATGCGCTTCACAAGACACAGATGGGAAAAAGAGAGAGGCCCATAGACTCTCACTTTTCAGGTTGTTCTAGTTATTCTCCTTCTAAAAAAAACAGCAACAATAAGCCTCAAACACCTAATAATCATCACAATGGAAATAATGGTCAGTCTAATTGTAAGCATTTCATAATCACTGTCACCCAAGGCAAAAAAAGCCAAGAAAAAAGCCCAGAGAGAGCAATAATTGAGCCAAGATCTTCCCACCAATTGTCAGCCTTGCCCAATAATGAGTATTGACCAGATGACGCCAACAAATACCCAATTATCCAGGTATCTTCAAGCAACCTGGTACTCTATAAAATTGCCAGACACCTAAATAAATTGATGTCCTATCATTTCTGCTTTTGAAGTTACACTGTTTCAGCGCTCTTGAACTCAGGCACAGATTGTACCCTAGTCAACAGCAACATTATGAGAAAGTTCAAGTTAGCTACTAATCCTTTCCAGATTAAGAACATAGTTTTAATTGATGAAGATCACATTGCTGGTAGAGGTAGTCTCAAAATGTCACCTTCTTGAGACAACCTACTGTGAACGTTTGGCCGTGGGCCCTACTAGTACAAAAAACAGTGTGAACAAGGGGATATGGTCTGTTTAGACAAAAAAAGGGGACCAAAAGGCTATAGTGTGCCTATGAAAAAGAAGATGATGCCTGTTAAGGTGCTGGCAGATCTCTCCGGAGTGACGTCATAAATGGGCTGACAGTGCCCCAGTAAAACGGGAATTTATTTTCTTGAGGGTGATCTCTTCAATCTGTTTTAGGCCTTTGGGCTAGGTTTTTGTGTGTTGGCCTAATCACACTAACTGAAATAGAAAAATAGGTCCAGGCTGTCTGAGGTCAAGTATCAAATTCCACATGGGTGAAATCAGATCCTGGGGCAACTGAGGCCTCAAATGGGGTACCAGCAATGATATTGATTGTCAATTAGGAAAACTCCATATGACACTGAACTCAGAGTGATGGGTCCAATTTCCACTGTACTTATCCACCAGTTGGTCTGGCGCTCTGAGGTTCTTTCTTGGGGGAAAGAAAAACCAAAAACTCAAAGATCACATTGGTGTTACACAGGAGATTGCCTCTTTTTTCATTGCCCTGGAAAATCTCTATTTCACTATCCAAGAACCTGTCATCAGCTTCCCCAGATTTGATGTGGTTTCTGGCCTGGACTGGCTAAAAAGAAACAACCCTCATGTGGACTGTATTGCATTAGTACTGACCATTAAACAAGAAGAAATCAATTACCAGATATACTCAGACACAGTGAATCAACCCCTAAGAGACCATGTGTTGGTTGTATACCTGAGACCTAGGAAGAAAAAGATAACCTCAGGTTCATCAACTAGGATTTTTTCCAGTACAAGGTTATCTAATTCAAGAACAACCAGGACATTATTACTTCTCAAGATGAAGAGACAGTTTTAAAAGGCAACTATCAGCATTGAAACTGTCTACATGTAACATTCATTATGTCAACAACTTTCAAAAAATATTTTTGTATTTTTATTATATATTTATTGATATTTTACCTTAAATGAATGTTACTGATGACAGAAGTTAAATTTGATTTTATTGTTCAAGTTTTAAATTAAATTGTAAAAAATAATGTACATAAGGCAAGAGTAATGGTCTTGTACTTTTCTTGAAAGGCTGATTGTTGCAAATGAGTGTATCCTCAGATATTTTGGACAGGGCTACTCAGACTTCTTCTGTCTCCTTTTCAAGAGGAAGGATATCCAATTAATTCATACAGTCAATCAGCCTCAGCAGAGTGTAGAGCAAAGATGGGCATTCTGGATAATCCATCAGGAGTTTGGTATTGAATCCCAGGACAATGTAGCAAAGTAAAGTCATAACCTTGCAGACAGAGAGCCTATATAGCTAGCTGTCTTTTGGGCTCCCTAAAGCTGTTAGAATCCACTTAAGCAAGGTGTGGTCAGTGACAACAATGAAATGGGTGCTATAAACATAATGGCAGAACTGTTTGACCTTCTGCAACACAGCAAGGTATTATTTCTCCATAACAATGCCAGTTCTTCCCTCATGCTTGTTCAGGACACAAGAAGTACCATGACCCCACAGAATGATCCACACCTTCATTGTCTAGTTGAGCCAAGATGGCTCCAATAGCTAGTGTTGCTAGCATCAGTGTATAGGATGAACTCCTTATTATAGTCATTGTACACTAATATGGGAGCCTCCTTGAGTTTC
>QTSX02004712.1:0-19670 GCA_014839935.2 Entomophthora muscae | reverse complement strand
TTTGTTTTTGGATTGAGTTTTGACGCACCATGTGTGGGTGTATTTTGTCACCAATTCACATAGTAAACATATGTACACCAAAAGCCAACTCACACCATTTTGTTTGTGAATCCATGTATTTTGGATTGCATTTTGAATGGCTTTGTTTTGCCTGTGAGTCCTTCTTTGCTGTGTTGACCCATTTTGCCTATTAACGCCAAAAATCCCTGTTAACAGAGTGTATATTTTAACCTGCTAGTTGGATTTTGTTTAAATCTGAGTTCATTTTGCTTGTTGCCATAGCTTTTAAAACTACTGTAGAAAAAAATTTATATTAAGACTTTAATAAGAAGTTAAGATGCATACATTTGATATTTTTAATATATAATTTGCAACAGTTTTTTTCATCTAAAAATTTAAAATTTATTCTATCAAGTTATTTTAAAATTATTTGTGTACTAGTAACTTGATTTTTTGATATATCAATATTATTTTTTTGAATCTTGTTAAATATTTTTCAGAAAAGCATTAAATAGTTAATTTGTAGACTAATTTTTAATGTTCTTTGCTAGTAATGCATATTTATCTCTAACAGGTAAACTAGAAAAAGCCTAAAATTTTTTAGTATATTACTAATTTCATTATTTTATAAAACATAATAATAAAATGTAATTTTTTCATACAAGAGTATACCATTTTTAATTAGGCTTATTATAATAATATATTATTGTCTTCAATATTTACAGTTATTATCTCTTACAAAAAATTTTTTCAAGAATTTTCAATTAATGAATGACCAGTGACATTGTATCAGACTTTTATGTTATACAGGGATCACACATTTCAAATTCTAGATGAAAAAGTACTTGGACAAGCCTGATAACTATTATAATTGTCATAACAAAGGGTCAACCCCCAGAAAGGTTTCACCCAAAAGATTCTGTGACTCTCAAACCAACTTTTTCATTACCTGTAGCCAAATGCAGAAGTTAGCTCAAATAACTAATTCAGTAACAAGAATCAGTGATAATTTTATCTTGATGAACAGCTCAATTTGTTACTTCACTTATTACAAAAATCACTCTATCTCTTGTCTAATTCAACTAAATGATTGTCTTAATCTTGTTTTTGCTATAATAATTCACCCCAACTATATAATTTTCTTATCTTAATAAAGATATTTATCTAGTTTCTAATCATTTTTCCCTGTGTAACTCTGCTAATACAGCAAAGTTACAACATCAACCTCTTATTTTATTTAAATTTATTTATTGTGATTTTTTATGGCTATCTAAACACTTGATAATAAAGCAATTTTTATCTGTTCATATCCCTTCCATCAAATAAATATAAAAGTAAAATAAATAAATATTAGGTAAAGTTCTTAAAGTATATACAAGGAAACCATTTCTGGCAGCCAACTCATCATTTTCTGGGATTAGGCAAGCCAGGCAGGCAAAGCCCATCATAAGATTGATGCTAACTTAAAGATGTACAACATAGATTTTTCCACCCAAGACCTGTGAGAGATCCAGGTCAAACCAATCAAACTTATCATTGTCATTTTCTGGCTGACTCTTGCTACCAGAACCTTCATGGGATAAAGTTTTGGCGAGCTTTACCTCCAAAAAGGCAATTTTCTGTGACAACACTTTATTTTCATCACATCATCTGGATATAATTGTAACACTTTTTTATTCCCTTGCCTTGAGAACTTCAATCTCTTAGTTTGCCGCATGTTTCACCTGTTGCAGAATCTCATTGAACCCTACCAGCAAGGTTCACAAATTGCAGGCATGAATTTGATTCCCTTGCACAGAGGTTTCTTCCTTGGCAAAATAGTCTGTATAAATTTTTTCAAAAGCTGCTTTGACCTTTACTAATGACTCCTTGGGCAAATTCTTTGTAACCTTCAGACTCTCCCAGGCCTCTTTGAGAGAGCTTTCAGGAATTTTCTTTCTAGCAGCAGCAGTTTCTACTTGGAGAACTCCAAACTTAGCTCTTTTAAATGACTATAAAGAAGACATAGCAATTGAAAAGTAAATGAGAGAAAAACATCAAAATTAACAATATTTATATTTTATTAGAATGTTGCTGTTTTTGCTTATATATCATTTGGGAAATATTTAACTGAAAACCTCTCCGGTTCCAGAATCAACCCTTGATTTCTACCACATGGTCTATGACATTTGAGTCATCCAAACCTAGATCTTTACCCAAAAGATCCCCTGTAATTCTCAACCTATGAGAATTAACCTACAATGAGAAGGAGTCAACTGACACCATTCATCTCAATGTATCAATTTGGCATGGAGTTTCTTCAGCTCCCGGCGCCAAAACCCTGTAGAAATTACACATTCCAAATCCAGATCTTTACCTAAAAGATCTTCACACTTCTCAACCTATGAGAGGATACCTAGTTTATTCTGGAATCACCTGATTCTCTTTGATGGAACATCTTGTTTTGGCTTGAAACATTTCAAGCTTCTGGAGATAAACCCCTGTGGAATCTGTGTATTTCAACTGGGAACCAGCTAATTAATTCTAAATATCCAGGCACCCTTGCCTGTATTTAGACGTTTTCCTTCCATCAATTGAACTCTTATCAATTATATTAATTGACCTTTGTGGTTAATTAATTCACACCAAAGACTGCAATTTATTGTGAGTAAATCTGATTAATTACACACTGTATAATCATTATTAATGATATCAAATACACATTGTATAATTGCCAGTTTATACGGTGTATAATCATCAGTCCACATAGTAAAAACTATTGATTACATGTCAGATAATATCTGATTCAATACTGGTTTGAGTCAGCTATTATATGGCATATAATTCTTAACTCAAACCATCATCAAATAACCAGGTCTGCTCAACACATGGCCAAGTCCATTTTGGCCCTATGACTAACTCTTCATTAATCATATTCCAGGGTATATATATTAATTAATCTTTCCAGTTAATTAATTGGTTTGAGACAACTAGTCTCCAAGATTGATTTGGCCAATCTTGCCTTATTTTTGTCAGTTAGTACAACCTAACTAACAAAACCATGTTCTATTTTTTTATCAAATATAGATACCAGCTTCTTTCAAGGAATCTTTTCCCAAAGAATTCCAGACAAACTTATCCATATTAAATAAACAGTAAAACAGAAAAACCTCGTATATTGGAGTATTTATTTGGCTAAATACTAAAAGTGACTGTTGTACGGGCACAAGATCATAAATCAGAAGTCAGAATGATAGTGTCAATCACCCCAGAAAGAGTGATATAAACCGTTCCAAACAGCTTATTGGTGTTGTCTAGAGGTAGTTTAGAGAAAGATAAATGCATTGGTTTGAGAGTGAGAGATGGCTCTATGTAAGTTGGTAGGTAGAGAGAAAGTTGTATTTATTTTTAAATAGTTGTGGTTTAGTGGTAAACCAAGAGCACCTTTTATTATATCTGATCAACACTTTAGTGTAAGCAAAGTGATTGATTACTAGTATGCTCTTAGAGGTGAACCACTAGTATTTGGGTTTCAATGGGTACTCTTTAAAGTAGACAGAGTCAAAGAGATCACCAGGAAAACAAAAATCTGCATGTGGAGAGGCAGGCTGTAAAGACCCAACAATTGGGGGAGTATTTTAGCAAAATAAGGGACCAAGTTGGCAACTTGGAAGTCTGTGAGCGCTGTCACAATTGGATAGACCGTCATCATCAATCAAAAGTCTTTGGCTTGTACGTTATAACGTCCAAAATTACTGGCAAAATACGTAAGTACGTAGTATACACAGGTGTATATAGCTACAGACTGGGTGGAGTGGGGCAATATCATTGTGGGCCAGGAGTACCTCTTGGAGGAGTTGATCTGTGCCGGCATCTTGTAGTAGTACTTGTCAGATGGATTGTTGAATGCCCCATGTTGTTGATTATATTGGTGGCCCCCAATCCCTAGGCATGCTGTGAGGACAGCCAAGAAGATTAGGCGATTCATCTTCTGGTCCTGGGAAAGGGCAGACAAAGCTTAGTGTCTTGTTTAACTTTTTGTAGGGTAAGTCTTTATATTGATTTATATGATACTATTGAGGGGTAATTTCACTCAATGATAGCACAAACTATCATCAAGTGGTTGGGCTTTATCATATACTATCAGATTTAATGGGGCATGAATAGGGCAAAACATTGAACAGGGAACCCCAAGCACTTGGTGTTGTCTGGAATTCCCTTTTGAGATTGGGATTGGAGAGGTTGGGTCATCAATGTATTGTTGTCCTCTGACTTGCATTGCCCTTGGTCTCTTTTAGGTACTTTCATGCACCCATATTCCAGTTTAGTAATTCCTGCATTAAGTGGATTGCAGGGCAGACTGTCAACCCCTCCCAAATTTGGTAGGTTCCAAATTTGGGCAGCACTTTCCCCTATTTTTAGGGTTGGGGAAATTGCCTTTTTGGGCTTCTTGATTGGGCAATTTCCCTATCTGGCAGGTTGGCAGCGCGCGCAGGGTCTGGCTGGCTAGTGGTGGGCGCGCGCGAGCTGGCGTGGTGACAGGCTGGTGGGTTGGCGGTGCAGGGGCAGGCTGGCAGCAGGCGTGCGCAGGCAAGCTGCCTAGCGGTTGGCTGCGCGGCCCGTGGCGGGGGTATAAAACCCAAAATTTAAATTTTCTGAATTTTTAAATTCTGTTTCAACCCGCAGCGGTTTTGCAGCAGTTTCCCCAATCAGGAGGAACTACTGCAATTTTTTGTTTTGTTCTGTTAGTCTTACAGAACACAAATTTTTGCCTTGCAAAAGTTTGTTGTCAGGAATATTCCTGACACAGGTGGGTCAGAATGATTAGGATTAAATTGACAGATAACTAAGATAAAATATAGTAATATTTAAAATACCAATATCTCATAAACTTTATTCAAAAATGGCAATAAAGTCTGGCGCAAGGTCCAGGGGTTTATATAGTGCCCCATCACCAAACTTTACATCTACTAAAGAGAAATCATCATAAAATTAGGAAATGTGGATTTGGGTGGACAGGACACCCAGCGTTTGGGGCAGCAAAATGACACTGGCGTAGGAAAGATGTTTATTGGATGGATCTTCTAGAAGGATAGCACAACTCTTTTGTTCCTGAGAAATATTCTTAGAGGAAGCCCTCAGGACCGCATTTTCTTCAGGTGAGAGGTTCTTATTAGCCACCAAGTTAGATATCAAGTTTAACAAGCCAATGACAGGAATTTATTTGTCTCCTTTAGGTAATTTTTTGTGTTTTCTGCTAGGCGTCATTGTTGATAACTTTATTCTGATGTCTTCATTCTCAATTGCATTTGTGGTTTGGGTCTAACAGTTTCAATGTCAAAAAACTCAAGCAGCTGGCTCCCTGGTTCTCTGGGCTGGCTGCCTGTGGGCAGCAGTGACCAGGGTTTGAAACCTGCTCCAAATCTTGGATTTTGAGGGTGGCAGAAATGTAATTCCTGACAGTATATAGTAAATTTTTATCAATTAATACAATTTCATATAATATTAAGTATATGCTGTATTTATATTGTTTTATAGTGTATCTTTTATTCTAATTTGATTAAATTTTGAAATATAGTACCAAAAAATAAAAAATAAAAGCTAGATTTTAATGGAAACGGTGCTTATTATTTTTGTTGATGGTGGGTGCACCTGTATGCCACCACCTGGAAATAAAGTTGGCAGCCAATCTCTACTGCAACTCTGTAAACGGTAGATACACTTTGATTAAATATTCTCAATTAACTTTAAAAGAAAGGATTGTCAGGTGAGATTGGAGAAGCATTTTATCTGATGGAGCTGAAAACCCATAGATCACAGCCAGGACAAGGGATCCTGAATATAATGGTCAACTGAGCCATAACTGGGGGGCAGCCTTCTTGCTGTCTAGGGAGAGCCTGGCCTAATTGATCCCCAGTGGAACTCTAACTGAGTTTTTCACACTGGCATCCATCCCAAAGTGAGTAAAGAGCCCAAATTAAACAACAAGATAGAGTCTTTTCCCAGCAAAGTCCTCTGTAAACTTGCATAGTTTTTTTGTATACTACACTAATTTTTCTCTTGTTTTTTGAGAACATTGTCTCTGTTAAGAATATACTTCTGAGAAGTATGATAAAAGAGATAAAGGGAAAATTAAGAAGAGAATAAATATTTATCAGATATGAGTTTAGAGTATTATATAGTATCATGAAAAGAAAAATGTTGTCCATGTACATCATGGAGGTCATGGGGCTTGTCCAAGTAGTGTTCCTCTTAGGACTCAAAATGTTTGATCTCCATAATAGATGGGTAAATGATAAGAGTGTCATCAACTTAATAATTAGTCAGGGAATCATTTGATTAGTCACCCAAGGAATTATTTTCCTGAGAGAAATTAATCAAGGATGTTGCAAATATCCCACTGGGGTGCTAGAAGATGGAACCTTAGGAATTTTCTTAAGAGTGTTGGGGATTTGACTTTTTTGTTGGTCCAGTTTTGCATTGGGTACTGGATGTTGGGAATTACGTTGTGAGGTTCTTGCTTTTCACAGGCAGAGGCAGTCATAGTGCATACGTTTGAGCTCTGTTCAAGCGCCAATACACTTGAAAAGATAATTGTTGTTTGGTTTGACTTCCATGACAATGTCTGGTCCTTGTAATCCTGGATCCAGCTTGTGCATGTTGTGGTTAACAACTCAGATTGTCTCCCCAACTTGAAAGTGTTCTTAAAGTAATGGGATTGCTTCCCTCTGAACCTTTTCTTTTTCCTTGTCCTCTTGGTCCTTCCTGGCGCACTGTACATCAGGGTCATTGTTGTCTGTCACTTTCTTAGTAAAAAGTAATTTTGGTTCTGATGTAGTGCTAATAATGGCGGGTTTATGACCATAGACAAGCTTGTACAGGCTTTTGCTGGTATTGCGGTTAAATTGGGTTCTGCACACCATAGGTGCAGTTGGCAGCATGTCAAACCAGGCTTTTGGGTTGTTGGAAGATAATTTGCTGAGGGCTTCTACAAGGTCCCCTCATTCTTTCAACTCTTCAGTTTGCTTGTGGGTGATAGGGGCTGGCTGTGGTGTGTTTTATTCTGTATTTGGCAAGATAGATGTTGGTATCAATGGCCTTAAGTTCAGTTCCTCTGTTCATGATTAAGAGCTCAGGTTTCCTGAACTTAGCTATCATTTCCTTACCAATAAACCATATTAAATTGTTTCCTTTATGCTCTTTTGTATCTTGTGTTACAGGTCATCTAGTTACATAGTTGATAGCTGTGTTAATTTACTTTTCAACTTTTTTGTTGTCAGACATTAGTCCCCAATATCCAGTGACCACACTTTGAAAGGTTAGGTGATTGACACTGGTATTACTGACTTGGGGTGTGCCTTGGAGTGGGCGTACTTTCAAAGACTTTGCATTGGTATGGTAC
Organism: Entomophthora muscae; assembly: GCA_014839935.2. Lineage (NCBI taxonomy): Eukaryota > Fungi > Entomophthoromycota > Entomophthoromycetes > Entomophthorales > Entomophthoraceae > Entomophthora > Entomophthora muscae. Next base: position 12,289 of record QTSX02004712.1, on the reverse strand, counting down.
TTCCTTGATGTTGTCCATAATGTTGGCCCACCAGTAGCGTGTCTTGAGGTATTAACACAATTTCCTACTACAGGTGTGTCCAAGATCTCTGTGATATCAAAGGATCATGTCAATCCTTTGTGTTGACAGGATTAGGGATATAGTATTGCCACTTAGCATTATGTGGTATAGGGTACCATATATGTTTTTGAACAGGTGTTTGTTCTTGAGGAATTTCTTTTGGATGTACATTAGTGTACCAGGTAAGACCCCTCTTGGAGGCTTCCCAGTATTAACATGGGCCAATTGGGGTATTCATCAGTGCATAGGAGATGTTTACGTTATAGCCTTGATAGGGCATCTGCAGTAAGCATTTTTTGCCTGGTTTATATTCAATTATCATGGGGTACCTTTGTATAAGGCTCATCCATTCAGCTTGTTGTATAGATAGATGTTGTTGAGTCTTAAAGAACACCAATGACTTTTAGTTGATTAACACTTTGAATGTTTGTGAGCCTTCCAGGTAAAATTTCCACTTCAGGAGACAGTGCACAATAGCTACCAGCTCCTTATCATGTATTGGATATCTTTTCTCACCATCAGACAGCTTTCTTGATTCATATGCTACATGGAGGAAGTCCTTTTCTGCAGTTTGAATTTGGAGTACTCCTCCTATTGCATAATCAGATGTATCAGTTTCTAGCTTGTATACTCCTTCACAATTTAGATATTGCAAGATATGAGCAGTGATAAGAAGTTTTTTTAATTGCCAAAAGTGTTGATCTCTCAACAGTGTCCATACAAATTTGGTTGTCTTGACTGTGATTGCAGATAAGGGGGCAGTCAAGGCGCCTCAATCAGGAAAGAACCTCCTAACATAGGCTACCATGCTAGGAACATATGAGATTCACTCTTATTTTGCGGTGCTGGCATGCCAGTTATGGCTCAAGCTTTTATGGGTCTTGTTTCACACCATTCTTGCTGATAATTTGTCCTAAAAATGGGGTTTTGTTAAGAAGAAGTCACATTTTGTGGGCTTGTCTATGAGTTGGTTTTCTTGAAGGATGTGGAGGACCAGGCAGACATCTTTCTAGTGTTTTTTCTTAGTTGGACTGTATATGATTATATTGACAATGTTGGAGATTGCGCCATTAATGCTATTTTGATATGACCTTCAAATAATGATATATGCAAAGATTTGATTGGTTTTGCTTTTGACTTCAGGAATTCCTTGCCTTCTGTAAATGGGTCTGATCAAATATCCACCCAATCCAGATTACTGTACCTGCCCTTGTCTGATCCTGGTATGACCTCACCCTAACATGACCCCCTCTGCCACTCTGTCTACCTACTGAGTGATAATCAACCCTTGTCTACTATTTAATTAGAATCATTTCTCCTAATAAAGACAAGTTTATCCACACTTGCGTTGGCTTTAATATTCTTCAAGCTTTTCCCTTTCCTTTTTGCCAAAAGGAAGTCCTCATCTTGTATTCCAGGAAATTAAGGTATGTGTCCTGAATTTTGCCCTGAAGGTTAACCCAAGGCTAGCTTCAAACCTCAAATCTTTTGTTATAAAGTTCTCCTGCTGTGTCCTCCTGGATGTTGTCCCCAGGAGCCAAACACAACAAAATGGTGCTCACTATAGGGGCTGCAAGCCCCTTGGTTACCCTGTCCCCACGTGCATTCTCTGGTCCTTCCCTCTTTGTTTCTGAAGTACCCAAGCAACCTAAAGTTTCTAGTATCCCTCTAGAAGAAGATATCACCAATGCCCCCTCAACTCCCATAGTAATGGTTTTGTCTCTTGGGCCCCCTTCCAGCTTTCTCACTTAACTATGAGCAAGCTTGTGCCGCTGTCTGCTCCCTCCTCCATACAGGTGCTGTGGCAATGTACACTATCCCTGGTCTCTGTCCTGGGTATGCTTCTGAAGGCCTATATTCCTTCCTCTTGGATTTTGGCCTTCCCCCTGCGCTTATGGAATTGATGGAGACTATTGGCGTGTTAGCTAACCAATTTACCCAACCTGCACTGGTTCATCATCAATTGGCGTTGAGATCTCAAAACCAGCTCTTGACTTCCGTAGCCACCACTGTTTCTAACAATCATGCTCAGAATATGGCCTATCAAGAATAGTCCCATAGTCTATTTGCTTGCATTTCAGATAACCAGCACAACTTGCTAGCTTCACAAAAGTATTTGACCTTGTACCTAAACTCCCTTTGCTCCTTGCTCCATGGGTATATTAAGGATTGACTTTGTGAACTGGATGACTACCAAGCTACTTGGCATAGCCAGATAGAGTCAACCCTCCTAAAATATTGTCAAAATTTTGAGACCCTAGTCGCTGAACTAATCAGTTTTGGGGACACATTAATTCCAAGCTTGAGTTGAAAAGGACCCATGTCAATACTTGGGGCCAAAATATACACTTGCAGTATGGCTTGGACAAGGATGCGTTGGGAAACACTTTGAGTCAGGTTCAAAATTACGTCAACAATAGAGTGGTCTTCATTGAAGTGACTCCACCTGCTCCTTTAATTGATAGCCCATCTGCCTTTGAAGCTAAGGTATGGGAGGCTATAGCCAAAGCCAAAGCTACTACTTGACTCAAGCCTCTGTTCCAAACCCTCTGACTGTCAAACCTACACCAGACCCTTGAATTGCCTTGCTAACTGACCAAGTAGCTACTTGCAAGGCAAGATTGAGTATTTGAGACAACGCCTCTCTGACCCTGATGGCTTGTCCTCTTATTCTAATGGCAAAAGGGAGGCTGAGGTCACTGGTACTCCTACCCACCTTGATCATGGGTGTTTCCCTGGATTGAAAGGCCAACCCCGTATCAACTGTGCTCTTGCCTTGGATCATTTAGCGGCAGTAACTAATGATGTTGTAGATTGGCAAGATGCTCTAGAACGCAAGGTGCAAAACCTCTCTCAATTAACAGAGACAATAAATGGACAAGTTATCCCTCTGTCAGCTCAAGCAACTTCTCTGGCTACTTGTATCAATGGGGTTACTGGCACACTGGCAGTATAACAGATCAAGATCAATGAATTTGGAGCTGCTGTCACTACTGCCCAGGATATCAGTGGACAGAACAGCCCTACACTAGACACCCTCTAAGAGAGCCTTCAACTTCTATGGGCTAGACAACCTGCTGCTGAATCTGAGTTTGTGGGTAATCCTCGCATCAACGTTCTCAACCCTGGTGACAACAGCCAGTCCACTTCCTTGTCCATTGACCCAAACTACAAGCAAACCTTCAAGCAAATATTTGACCCTAAAACCTCTACCATTGCTTCCTTTTTAACAATCTACAAGACTGAAATGCATAGGGCTACTGATAAGCTTAAAAATGAGCATATTCTTACCTGTCTTCACCCTACATGCCAAGAAGTTGTGGTCCCAAAACTCCCCTCCATTGTCACTTGGGAGGACATGAAGCACCTCTTTATTGAGGAGTTTGGAGGAGATCTCAGCTTGGTGTTCAAGAAAGATGCATTTATGCGCATTGCTTTTAAGCCCAAGGAAGCCCTGGCTGAGTTCAAGGATTTCTTCTATATTGAAGGTCAACAGTTAATTAACAGCCAACAGAAACTCACCAGGAAGCCTACACAGCATGTTCAAACGCTTTGAAGGTGAACCAGCTTCTATGCCTACACTTTAAGGCATACAAAGCTTCTCTCACTTCCATGAAGAGTATTAAGTTGCTCTTACAAGACATGCATTTGACCCATGGGGGTACTGTGGTGTGTGAAAATAAGGCCAGTAACGCTGGGATCACCTCCTGTACTCCACACATTATGACTCTGGGTTTAGGTGGGCAGTCTAAGAGACAAGGATGTCATAACTGCGGCCAAATAGGGTGCCACTTGCGTACCTGTACCAATCCTGGGGTAGAAGGTTGTGACCCTAAATAACAAGCAGGGAAAAAGAGGTCAGCTTAGAGGCGGAGAGGCTCTCTACTGACAATCTCTCCCGTCTTCTCCCAATCCTTCTTCCAACAAGGAATCCACCCTTCCTCTGGCCCAACTATTCTTCACCTATTTCATGATCTCTCTAGTGATTCTGAACCTGAAGATTCTGATAGTGAAGAATCTGATAGTTATGGCTACTCTGTTTTGGCTGTTCTGGAAACTGTGTTTGTCCCTTACAAGCTTTGCTCAGGGAAAACCACCATTACCTCTTGTGCACCTTCAAGTGAAGCCAAGGCCATAGTGGATTGCCCTTACCTAGCCCAAGCCATTGTCCTCCCATCTTGGTAGACTCTTTTGAAGAAGCCACCAAGCTAGCTGAAGCTCTATTTCAGAATGTGACTGTATCTCTCCCACTGCAGACTGTGTATAAAGAAATTCCTGCCTTAAAATGCATGTTAGCTAAATGGGAAAAAGAGCTAGAAGCTGGACAGAAAGTGTTGGCTGTCTTGCCACCCTTTGGGAAAGATACAACCTGTGTGGAAGTGTTGATCCAAAAGTGTTGCAACTGAACCAATGAGGATTCAGTATTTGGAATTGGGGAAGACAACAGTCCAATAAAAAGGACAGAATAATAAGAATAAGTTATTGTTTATTTGTAGAATATTGTGATTAATATACTATACAGGGAAAGCCACAAGGCCACAAGGGGGTGGCATAGTGGGAAGTTCCATGTAGGGTTCAAAGCCAAGGAATAACTTGTGTGGGGATCAGCAGGTCAAATTGGCAGCACTCCTAATTAGGATGAAGTGCCTGTCATTTGATATTGCCATCAAATTGGCTCATGTTGTTAGATACGTCAAGGGGTGACTCATTGAGCGCCCCCTGTGTATTGTAAGATACATTAGAAGGCGAGTTCAGAAACTTGGTTGCAACACCCCCTTGCCCCCTGCTTGTTGTCAGACACCAGGATTGAAGTCTGTGGAAGATCTGGGAAGGTCTGCACAAACAACCTTTGTGTGGGGATGGCGCGGCAGGGGTGCAAGCAATTGTGGTGAAGTTTATTGGTGTTTCCTTGGGCATCCTCAAGTTGATAGGTATAGCTGTCATAGACAGCGGCTATCTTGAAGGGCCCTAGGTAGTTGGGTTCTAACTTGGCAGAATTGGGGTTGAGGGTGTAGACAGGGTCACCTAAAGCGTATCTGGCCTCAAGGTGCTTTGTTCCTCCCTCAATTTGTTTGTGTTCAATTTCCCGGGCTTTGGCACGCCATTGGTTCAGGGATGAAGTTGTCACTAGGGGGCCTTTTTGGGAACTGTAGACTGTAGCTTTCCCTGTTCAACTCATGTGAGACCTTCAGGTGTCCCAAAGGTCAAGGTGCTGGGGATGAATCCTGTGCCTCTGTTAATTCTTGCTTGTAATATGAGTAGAGTGGTAGGCAGGTGTTCAGTCCACGCAGTATTGGGGTGCTCCTGGGAGAGCTTGGCAATCAGCTGGACCAGTGAACCATTTAATTGCTCCACGCAACCATTGGCTTGCGGATGGTAGGGGGTTGTAACTACCTGTTGGAGTGTATTCTTGGTGCAGTACTCTTTCATGACATGCCTAACAAATTCAGGACCACCATCTGTGATGATATGTTTGGGCCGCCCAAAGCAGGCCACAATTTCCTTGCCAACAAAGCGGGTGATAGTGGTAGTGGTTAGTTGTTGCCCAGGCCACTGGCCAACAAGTGAGATAGTTGATGGCAGTGATAATGTATTTCTTCCCCAGTCTTTCTTCAGGAAGGGGCCCAACAATGTCAAAGGTCCACTGTTCAAAGGGCTCCATGGCCTTTATGGGTAGGACAGAATTTGGGGGAGCAGGTTTAGACGTGTTCTTTTCACACAGCACACATGTTTTACGAAAATCCAAGATGTCTTGACGCATGCGCGGCCACCAAACCTTTTGCTTCATGATTTCAAAGAGGTTACGTCCTCTGATGTGACTCAGGGTTTGGTGGTAGTGCAGTATTGTGTCACCTAGTTGTGTGGTAGGAATGTAAGGCGTCTTTTCACCTGTCTCTGCCTGGCGGCAGACATTACCAGCATTGGTAGTGAACTGACTTTTGTTGTCCTTCAGCTTAGAGATGGTTACCGAGCTGAGACCTTCATAACGGGTTGCCTCAGGGCGGAGGTAGAGCATGGGTCAATCTGGGTCCAGGCCATCATCCCCAGTGATGGACGCTACATAAAGTTGTGAGAGAGCGTCAGCTATGACAAGTTCCCTCCAAGGCTTGTACTTGATGCGCAACTGGTAGGGGGACAGACGCTCAACCCAGCCTGCTTGGCAGCGTGTCAAGTGGGACTGCGTTCTGAACTACTGGAGCAACTTGTGATCTGGTAGGATGCGGGGTGAAAAGGTAGCCCCTTCCAGGCAACAGCGCCACCTCTCAATGCAGTGTAAAATTGCCGCTAACTCCTTATCATGAATGGGGTAACGTTGTTCTGAGTCAGTAAGCTTCCTGGACTTGTATGCCATGAGGAGGAAGGCACCATTGTTGGTTTCCACCCTTAGCACACTACCTATGGCCATGTCAGAGGCGTCAGTCTCAAGTTTGTACTGGCAGTTTCAATTGGGGAACTGTAGTACTGGTGCTGTTGTAAGTCTTTGCTTCAGCGTTTCAAAGGCTTGATCTCTGGCAGGGGTCCAATGAAAGCGCTGCTTAGTATTCAGAAGCTTGGTGAGAGGTGCAATTAGCTCCCCACAGTTGGGAATGAACTTGAGCACGTAGGCAACCATGCCTAAGAATGTCCACACCTGGCCCACATTGGTGGGGGGCAGCATACTGGTGATTGCCTTGACTTTGGCAGGGTCAGGCTTTATGCCTTGGGCAGAGATGGTGTGCCCAAGAAATAACAGCTCCAACTTGAGAAACTCACATTTGGAGGGTTTAGCCTTTAGCTGATTCTTTCAAAGGGTGTTGAGAACAGCGCGGAGGTGTTGGAGATGCATGGTTTGGTCTTGACTGAAGACAATAATGTTGTCAAGGTACACAACCACACACTTACCAATCAGTTACTTGTATGCTTTGTTCATCAACATGGCAAAGGTGGAAGGAGCATTGGTCCTTCCAAAGTTCATGACTTGACACTTAAACAACCCGTAGCGCGTGCAAAAGGCAGTTTTTGCCTCATCTCCTGGTGCAACGCGGACCTGGTTGTACCCTGCAGTGAGATTGATCTTGCTAAAGACCTTTGAACCTGAAAGTGTATCAAAAAGATTGTCAATGAGTGGCAGGGGGTGCTTGTTCTTAACTGTCACCTTGTTTAGGGCGCGGTAGTCTGTGACCAGACAAAGGGACCCATCTTTATTGGCTACTAAGAAGACCACTTCCATGTATGGAGAAAGCAAGGGGCAAATGAAGCCTTTATCAAGCGCGTCCACAAGGTGCTGGCGGAGGGTCTCATCCTCTTTTAGTGTAAGACAGTATAAGGGGCGGGCTTTAGGTAGCAACCCTTGGAGTTTTACAGCATGCTGAATCTTCCAAGGAGGAGGTAATTGGTCCAGTGTTTCACTGAAGACGTCCTTGTACTCCTCAAGGAGAGCGGTGAGTGCTGGAGGGGGTGAAGTGGTCCAGGGAGGAGCCGCAGATGGTTTGGCACAGATAACTTCAACTGAGCACTGTTTAAAGTCTAGTTTCTCCCCCTTGAAGTTGTACAAGCCTGTCTCTGTTATTCTAACAAACACAGTGTTGTGGAGTAATTTGCTTATTTCCACAGGATAGATCTGGATCCCCACTCCATTTCTATTGAGGGTGATGACAGATGTATCCCAATTGATGTAGGGACAATTATGTCAGAGCCAGTCAAGGCCAGTAATTACGTTGTGGCTGATCCCAGCCATGATGGGCCCAGAGAGCTTGACATGGACGTTCCCCATTCTCACAGAGAAGGGTACCATCTTGTGGGTAACAGAAACTCTGCAGGAGTCAGCTACGTGCACCGCCTTGAACCTGCTAGGCACTTGATCTAGTTGTTGAGAGTCAGCAAATGCCTGGTCCACTATAGTGTGATCAGCCTCAGTATCTACCAGTAGTTTGTGGGTGTTCCCACAGAAACAGAAGGGATAGGCTAAGCGGGTTAATTTATTTGAGGAATGACTTTCTTATAATACAGGGTTGTCACTGTGGACCTGGAAGACGTCAAGGGTTTCAACCTTGTGGATGTTGTAGTTGCAGGAGTTTTTGGCAAGCAGGGATTGAGAGGAGGGATCAGGTGGGGCTGTAGAACCTCTTGTTGCTACAACCCCCAGGCTTTTCCTGGTTCTTCAATTTGTGCTAAATGGAGCTCCCCCTTGCAGGGGCGTTTGGTTCCATTCTCCTGCTGACGGGGTTAGCGGCAGCCCACTTGGCTGTGGTCAGGCCAGGTGTTGCACAGGGTTGGACTGGAGGATCATTGGTGCAACAGAAGCCCATGAAGGCCTGGTTGTTAGCCTCCACAATGGCCTTATATCAGTCATTGATGGAGGCACAACAACCTACAGGGACCCACTTACAGATATGGGGTTTAAGTTCATTAATTATCAGGGTCAAAAGCATGGTGTTTCTGTCTGTGATGGCTTTGGGGACGGCAGCAAGGTACTCAGAAACAAACCCAGTCTGTTTGATGGCTAGAAGGGGAGTTCCTACAACAATTGGCGAGAAGGTCTTGCTGTAGCGGGATTTTGCTGCGTTGCAGAATGCCGCCCAAGTGACTTCAATTTCCTGGCTGGCCCAGTTGGTGAACCACACAGTGGCAGGCCCTGTGAGGATAAGCTAGTCTTGATAGATGACATACCCGTCAGGGATGTCCCCCTTGGGATGGGCAGGAAGATTTCTTGTTGGGGAGTAGCCATATGGCCCGTACTCTGTCCTTTCTCAGGGGGAATTTTTGTTTTACGTAGGTTGTAAACCTACTTCTGCTACCACTGTTGCAACTGAATCAATGAGGATTCAGTATTTGGAATTGGGGAAGACAACATTTCAATAGAAATGACAGAATAATAAGAATAAGTTATTGTTTATTTGTAGAATATTGTGATTAATATACTATACAGGGAAAGCCACAAGGCCACAAGGGGGTGGCATAGTGGGAAGTTCCATGTAGGAGTTGAAGCTGAGGAATAACTTGTTCAGGGATCAGTAGGTCAAATTAGCAGCACTCCTAATTAGGATAAAGTGCCTGCCATTTGATATTGCCATCAGATTGGCTCATGTTGTTAGATACGTCAAGGGATGACTCATTGAGCGCCCCCTGTGTATTGTAAGATATGTTAGCAGGCGAGTTTGGAAACTCGGTTGCAACAAAAGATTAAAATCAAAGCCATTCTAGACATGGGCTCTCCAGTCAACGTAATATCATCCAAGCTAATTAAGAAGCTTAAACTGGCTCCTGACCTTAATTACACTCATTTTTATGGCACTGCTGGCATGGCACAAACTTGAGCCATTGGCGCCTACTCAGCCTTACCCATGAGGTTTGGGAAGCTCCTCATTGCATCTCCCACTGTTGTCCTAGAGAACAAAAGCTATGACCTCTTGGTTGGTACACAATTCCTCTGCCAATATAATGGGATTGTAAACCTATAAGATGAATACCTATTGCTCTTAGGATATGAGGTCCCTTTGATTTTTGAAGAACCTCTGCGGCTCCCAGGCAAACGTCTTAAAACTTGCATGCTTGAGTACCCTACAGGTATCTTCTCTCTCAAGTACAGGACTCATTCCTCCTCCTTTCTGTCCCACAGAGGAAGGTGTGCCTCTTCTTGCCCCTGCAGCTATCACCATCCCTCCAGGCTCCCAAGTGGTTACAGACTCCCAGATCTCTTACAAACTACCCAAAAAGTCATTCCTGGAACTCTACTCACCTGAATCCCTAAGCCGCAAAGAACCCCAATTGTGTCCAGGAATCCTAGATCAAACTCACAAGGAGCCTGTACAACTGTTGTTTGCAACCTGATGCCCTACCCATGCAGGTGTCTTAGGGCCAGGTTGTAGGGCATGGTTGTATATTGGGAGAAGAACAAGTGGCGTCCATCTACCCTTTTGGAACTTTCAGTGATTTCAATTTACCTGAAGACAATCCTCAAGTTCTCTCCTTATTAATCACTGCTGACTTCCCACAACTGTCACCCATCCAACAAAAAGACGTGTTGGAACTGCTCAATCAGTTTAGCAATATATTTGCCTCTGGACCTACGGACTATGACCTAGCTAAAGGGGTCATCCATCAGATTGATACTGTTGTGTTCTGAGGCGTGGCACAGACACACAACAGGGAATCCTAACATTAGGATTGGATTTGTAATAAGTCTTGGTTAGATGACAGGGAAGGCTATGTGATTACCTTGCAGCCCTGGAAGAAAAATCTCTACTAGGCGTGGCTAGAGAGAGGCGCATAAGTACAGAAGACACAAAGACAAAAATGTGAATAGAACTTAATTTTATTGGTAAATTAGGAAATGGAATATATAGTGGTCTAGAATACCACAAAACACTACCAGGACGGTAGGATCACTTGCCACAGGTATTAGTGGGGCAAGTGAGTTGCTGCAGAGTCAGGAAACCAAATAATCATATTTCCTGATTCAGATAACAGCTCATTTTGAGAGGCAAAAGCAAAAGCAAGGGATTTGTTTTCAAAATGGCCCACCAAAGGCAAAATCAAAACATGGTGAATGCTTTTATTCATGACATTGCCCCCCTCTAGATTGGCCTTAGGGGGTGATACTTGTGGAGGAACTTTGCGTGCACACAAGCAAAATGGCAACCACTGGAGAGAAGCTTTACAGTGTATTCAGACCCTTGTTTGAAGGTCACTTCCAAAGGACTGATCCACAGAGAGTCCAACTTATGTGCGCGTCCACCCACTTGGTGCTGGTAGTACAGGACATGGTCACCAACATGAAATTCAGGCAAGGGGGAGCACCCAGCATTATCAGGGGAGAGCTCAAGCATCTTAGTCTTGTATGCGGAAGTGTAGGCAGTGGCATGTATATCAATTATGCAATTGACTAAGTCTTTGATGTGGTTGTCAGGATTCATGGCCTTGTAAGAGGAGATTAGGGGGACTCCCAAGAGCAACAGAGTGGTGGCCTCACACTATACAAAATAACAAAGGGGGAGTACCCTGTGACACAATGTATGCTCAGGCAATAGGCAAAGAGAGCAGCAGGTAAGTATAGATCCCAATTGGCAGTGTCAGAGTAAGTGAGCTTCCTCATGATGGAAACCAGCGTCAAATTTGCACATTCAACTGCCCCATTAGTGGAAGGATTATAGGGGCAGAGAAAGGCTGGTGAGTCTCCAGAGCTTCAACAACAGAGGTTACTGTCTTGGCGTTGAAGTTAGTTCCGTTGTCTGACAACAGCACTTGAGGGCAACCATGGCGGTAGAAAACATCCTGCAACAGGAAGGCAGCAGTAGTCTTAGCAGTGATGTCTTATTAGGGCAAGCTTCTACCCACTTGCTGAAGTGATTGACGGCAATCAGGGTAAAGCTTCATCCAGAACATGAGCGGGGGAGAGGGCCTACAGCATCAATGCTGACAGTGTGAAAGGCATGTTGAGGGGGGACCAATTTGAACTCGTGAGAAGCAGCTCAGGGTCTCTGAAGTTGGCAGTCATGGCAACTAGCTATGTCATCTGGGATCAACAGGAAAAGGTTCTCCCAGAAGTAATTTTTCTGGAGCCAGTTGAAGGTCTTGGCAATGCCTCCATGGCCAGTCTCTTTATGAGCTTGCAATACCAATGAGAGGCAAAGACTGAGTCGCACATAAGGCAGGTATTAATCCTGCACATTATTGAAGAGTTGATTGTCACATATGAGGGTATCTTCAGATAGTTTGAACAAAGCTAGTTGGAAATCTTCTGTCTCACTTTCCCAGGAGGAAGGGTAGCCAATTAATTCATACAACCGGTTGGCCTCAGCAGGATGTAAAGCAAGGATGGGCATTCAGGACAAACCATCAGTGTTCTGGTGTTGGATCCTGGGGCAATGGAGCACAGTGAAGTCATAACCTTGCAGGCAGAGGCCCATCTAGCTAAGCGCCCTTCAGGCTCCTTAAGTTGTTGTAACCATTTAAGCAAAGCGTGGTCAGTGACAACAGTGAAATCTGTACCATACACATAGTTTTGGAACTGTTTGACTGCATGCAACACAGCAAGACACTCCTTCTCTGTAACACTATAACTTTTCTCATGCTTGTTTAGAACACAGGAAGTATAGACTACAGGATGGTCCACACCTTTGTTGTTGAGCTGGGCCAAGATAGCCCCAATAGCAAGATCACTAGCATCAGTGTATAGGATGAATTCCTTATTGTAGTTGGGATACACTAGGATGGGCGCTTCTTTGAGTTTCTGCTTTAAGGTCCCAAA
>QTSX02004711.1:0-19810 GCA_014839935.2 Entomophthora muscae | reverse complement strand
AACACAGACTGAAACAATTCTTCTCCTGATGATTCCCACCAGAATAATTCACTGGCAAATGGCTGGTTCAAATACCCCTCAGGTCTCTGGGGAAAGAAGTTTCAATACAACTGGCCCACAACTTTATCTTCACCTGCAAAACCTTCCTTGGTGAGACCAAATGCCTCCTTCTACCTGCTGTCCTACCTAGTTGGATATTAATTGTTGGGTAGGTTTAGTACAATGATGAGTTGGTTTGCCTTCCTTGGTCACTTTGGTCACCTAGCAATGATTACAGTTCCTATTGGTTCAGTTATTGCAGGCCTTAACTTAGAGGCTTTGGCTCATCAGATTGAGAGCTTGTTCTCTCTCAAGTGGGTCCCTGACATATCCACAGCTAGACACTAGTCTGGCTGCTATCTTTACGCTATAAAAAGTTCTTCCAAGGTCACTTGAAAGGCAGGCAAATAAGAATCATCAACATTACTACTAAACCAAATAGTATTAATATCAAGTAAAATAAGAGTTTATTATTGATACTTTCAGAATCTTACCAAACCATCACAGCCAGTGTCACATCCCAAAGACCACAGGACTCCCCCTTTACTTGGCTCCAGTAACAACAGAACTCTGCCAGTTGCTGCACTTACACACACCGATTGGAAGCACATCTGTCCTCATATGTATATCCCAATCTCAACATGCATAATACCTTTAATAAAAACAATAACTCTTTTTTCTCAAGAACACAAAATTTTGACATGGGCAAACTAATTTTGATCTCTGATTGTATAACTTTTTTACATGGTCACTATCATATTTCATGTAGTTTGCTTCAGAATGTGACTGGTTTATTTTTGTTTTGAATACAGGATACTTTTATTTGCTGTTTTATTTTCAGAATTCTGTATTTGATTTTAATTTTGTGTGACTGACTATTTTTGTAATCCATACCTAGATAAATGAAACTTTTATTAAGTAAATTGACATTTAACTAAAGCCAGTTGAAATTTGTTTAGTGTTGAATAAATCTGTTCTGAACAATTTTTGTTTATACCAACAGGTTAAAAAACTATTACAGTAAAAACATTTTTTATAGTAAAGAGTGTTTTTACATAGTATAATGAAATAAATTGCTTTTTTATCCTGATTCTTATTGGTCACATCATATTTTTTATTGTATTTTTGAGATCTTTGGGGTTAAATTATGCTATATTATGTGCATTGTATATGTTTTATATTTAACTACTGTAGTAGAAATATTTTTATAATAAAGAGTGTTTTTTACATAGTTTATGAGAAATAATTATGCTTCATCCTTATTCTTATTAACTAAGATATATTTTTTATTGTATTTTTGAAATCTTTGGGGTTAATTTATGATATATTATGTGTATTTTTATTTTTTATATTTAAAATGTTTAGAATATAGTGTACAATTAGTTAAAAAGTGTCAACATCTAGAATACAACTTTAAAATTGAAAATTGAATGCTGTTTTTGAATTTGAATTTAATTCAGTTCCCTTTATAAAAATCGAAATCGAAATTTGAATGCTGTTTTTGAATTCGAATTTAATTCTGTTCCCTCTATAAAAATCAAAATCGAAATCATAAATTTGCACTAAACTTTAGTGCCAACATGTTTAATGTTGCCGACGCATCCAATAGGCGCATTGAATAGTGTTATCAGCCTAATTAAGATGTAAAAGTTGGAAATAATTTCCAAGCAAAACAAACTAAATAGCCTTCCAACAACTCGGCAGGTATATAAAGAAAATAAAGCAATGGAGCTTTGTATAACCATGTCTATCTTTTAGACGATTATCCTCCTCATACACCTACTGCTTGGTCTCCAAGATGACAACAACAGATTACCTACTACATGGTTAAAAAATATAAATCCCTCATCAAACTACAAAGAACCTTCCCACAAGAAGTCATGTCTAAGCCTATCTGAGTTTGCCAAAAGCCTAAAACCCAAGCTAGCAGAGAAGTTAATGATCGTCCATGCAGACTTAAACTCCAGAAGTAGCTCATGAGGAATAAACAAGGCATCTACCCTAAAAGACTTATCCACCCCTATATATTTGCACGGAGTACACAAGAACCTCTCGTTAGCTCATTCTCTCTCTCTGATACCCACAAAGCATATGCTGAAACCTGCACTTCTGAAATGGGTATTTTTCCGCCAAGTAAACCTAAGTTACCCCCAATAAAAGTATTAATTTTAAATTATTTAAGTTCTTTTTAACGAACTTTAGTTTTTGATTTGTAAAGTGCTAACTTTGAATTATTACATTTAGTTGCCCTTCACAGGAAAGAAGCCCAAAAACAATTATTTTTTGATAATGGGTTTAAAGGTTAACAAGTAAAAATCAGTAAAATCAAATAATTATTAAATCTTTATACTTTTGGAATGAACGAAAACCCCTGAAAAAGATAGGGTTTTATTAAAAGAAAGTTACAGTTTTTTAATTTTTTATATTAAAGAAAAATTAGTTAAACTTCAGAATGATAGAGTGATCCAATAATTTAGATTATTGATTATTAGTATCTTGTGAGTAAAGTAGTTTCAAGGTTGTGAAGATAATCTAAATCAATTCAGCTCATAACATAATAAAAAACTAATTAATTATAACTAATCAATCAAAGTTTATGATTTACTTTTATTTTATTCTGAGATGGGTTGAATTCATTTGCCTCTAAGCTGATTTTGCTTATTTTCACAGCTTTGAAGACTACTTTATAAAAGATAACTAATAATATCTGAAAAAAACTTAGTTAAAAGTTTATAACCAAAAATGAAATTCATGGCTAGAGTTTAGTTTTGTTAATATTAGCAGGCAAAGTAGAGTTTGAATATTTCCTGATAGTCCTGAAAACTTTTATAATTTATTATTTTCTGCAAAAATGTTTGGTCTTACATATTTTTAGTCTTAATAAATGGTAAAAATATCCTGAAATCCTGTATTTTTAATTAGACTTACATTTTTTAATTATCACATGTATTTTATAGCTCTAAATATTACAAAAGATCTTTTGTTAGTCTGTAAATTTTTGATAAATTGCTTTTCAAAGCTGTAAGGATAATTTTATAAATCAGACTAAAATAAAACAGACAGCCTAAAAAAAGCTTTGATATAAAATATGACCTGTTGCAACATCTACAATTACTCTCTTTTAGGAAACCCATTCCCTGAGAAAATTCCCAATTAATGAATAATTGGTGGCACTCTTATCAGATATTTATCTTATACAGGAATCAGACATTTTGAATCCTAAATGGAACATTACTAGGACAAGCTTCATGACTATCATGACATACATGGACTGTCAGGGTAAAGTAGAGAGAGAGCTTGTTGTAATTGATCAAATAGGAAATGTACACCCAAATTAGGATGACATTACCAATGAGGAGGAGACAATGTGTGTTTACTCGTAAATGATAACCCTTGAAGAATGAATAAGGAAAGGTGCAGCAGAAGATTATGCACAGGTACATCAGGAAGACCTTAATTTGGCTCAATGTCAAGAAATTAGCAGCATAGGCTCACATTCAATTTTGCGGGTTTCAGGAATCATTTCAGCAGGAGGTGGAAGACTACCAGGAAATCACAGAGGTGAGAAAGCAGAATCTAGCAGTCTGGTTATTACCGATCTGATGGGAAAATATTGAAATAAGTGAATCATTGGGGCAAGATATTTATTGAGAGTAAAATATCAAACTACTAAGATAGTTTGGTGGGGACAATTGTTACTTAAAGCCTTTGGGTACATCTTGATGAGGTGGCCTCCTTGAATACAATATTTAGACAGCTTACAGATACCATCAATGGTGGTTCTGTAAGCTGTTACCTGACCTCAAAGGAGGTCAGGATTTGTTGATCAGCAGGTCAAAGAAAGGGAAAATTGGGCGTGGGGCATCCACACCCCACTTGGACCCAATTTTCTGTGCCACCACCCACTTGCAATCAATCATTAGATTTAAATCTACAATTGCCGCAAGCGGGCAGGGCTTTGGGCCGGGTTTCCTCAGGTGGCAGCGCTTTGGCCAAGCCACACCCAGGAAAACTATGGCCATGACATGGACAGTATGTGGCTTTCAATGATACTATACAGTATTTTTTCACAGCTATGGCAACAAGCAAAAAAATACTTCAGATTTAAACAAAATGAACTCAGATTTAAGAGAATTCAAACTATCAGTGTAAAGTATACTCTCTTTTAACAGAAATTTTTGGTGTTAATAGACAAAATGGGTCAAGGCAGCAACAAACAACTCATATCACAAACAAAGATATTCAAAATACAGTACAAAATCCAAGGATTCACAAACAAACTGGTTTGATTTGACCATTAGTATACATATGGGTCTTTATTTTTCTTGTTATGCCTAGGTGCCAGATTGATTATTTTATAGCTTAATCACATTGTTCATATTCAAATTATTCAGAAAGAGTAAAAAAAGAACAATCACAAATATTTAATTGATCTTGGGCTTGGGTGATTTTTTAAAAAAGAATTCATTGATTTTAGAATTAAAAATTGCAACTTAAAGTACTACTGAAAATATTTTAAGTGCTACTACAAACCAAAAATATTTATGATGAGTTGCATGGGAGAGTAATAGCAGCCCCAAAGCTATAAGTGCTATTACCCTATCTTTGGCTCATCATAAATATTCTTAGTTTGTTTCAGAAAAAAAGGTTGTTGTTTTTGAAAGACTGATAACTCTATTTAAAATACACCCTCTAGTAAGTTGCCCTACTTCATGAACTTGCCCCAATACATCACTAGCATCTTCTGATATTTTTTTCTCTGGTATCATCACGTGATTTCAAATGATAGGTTATCTCATAATATTCTGATAAACTTTCAAATGGAGGAGGTGAAGTATATAACTTCCCATCTTTCATCAAATATGAAAGATTAATGCACAGATTTTTAACTTCAAGCTCTCTTTTTATAGGCCTAAATTTCCTTTCATAAATGTAAAAAAATGCTTTTTCAGAAACAATTGAACCAGTTAAAGCTGAATTGTATTATTCTTTTCTTCTTTCTTCTTTCTCAAAAATATTTTTTAGATCATTAATGTTGTTAATATAAAGTACATTTTTTTCTTTAAATTTTTTGATATTACACCAAAGTGTAAGGTCTTGCCCATAATGGTGCAAGGTTATAGACTAGAGCGTGCAAGGCATTAGAATTCAAATTTAAAAGATATAAGAATGTAGGAACTATCTGTAAGATAATCTTACAGAAACCTGCTAAAAACCTATATTGTGTCACAAATGGAGTAATAAAGTGTAAGAACCCTAAGCAAAGATAAAATAAATTGTTCAATAGTGAACAATTTGTAACTAAGAGGATATCAATATTAGGATATTCTTCATCAGCAAATTGATACATATAACTATTGAAAGATTCCTTAAGGGAAAAAATGGATACAACAAGCCCAAGGCTTGTTGTTTTAAAAGTTCCATTGGATTTAAGGAAAGAAAAGGCTAAACTAAAAAATGAATTTAAAAAACAAAATTCTTAAAATTACAAATCTGAAGTTAAAAATTGTAAAAGATTGAAGAGAAGAAATCACTTAGAATTTTGGCTTAAAGCCTACTCTTTAAAAGCTCTTTATTTATAGAGAAAAAAGCCTTTTTGGTTGGAGACTGATAGCCAGGAGGAAGCAGCCAAGAAGAGGAGCAACTGGAGAAGTTGGAGAACAACCAGAACCAGAAAAGGGGAAACAGAAGCCAGTACTATATGCAGATCAGCATTGTAACCGGGGGAGCGGCAACAACGCAAGCAGAAGTTTTGAAAGGTAAATAATAGTGAAAATATTCTAACTTTAAAGTAGAAATATATATATAAAAGTAATAGAGGAGGACAGAGCAAACAACAACAATAATTCAAACACAAATAGTGTCAAAAAGAAAGGTAATAAACTTAGAATACTTAAATATTAACTTTCAATTCAAAATTACAAATATTCAAAATACTGAAAAAGAAAACTGAGCAAAAATATTAAATATAAAAAATTCAAAGAGCCTGCCCTTTGGGGCAGGGCATGACACAAAGTAACCATCAATAATGCTTTTTCCATGACATTCAACAAAACAATTATATTTTATAGAATCCTTAATATATTTAGGTGCCTCTTTAAATAAGTAATATAAAAATTCATATGATCTAAAATGATTTCCATTATCAGTCTATACTTTTATATTTTTTATTTTTTTAAGCCTATCTAATTTAAGAAGACTTATTAGACATTCACCTGAAAATAAAGAATCATGTGATAATATTTGAGACAAAAAATCATGATATTCATATTTAATTTTATTGTTTTCTTTAAAAACTAATGCAAACCCTAATAATGAGATTGGTTTTTTTGAATAAAAACAATTATTGGTCTCAATTAGACCACCTCCAACCTTTAAGTTTTCTTTATAATCTATAACTACAACACAAGACTCATCATCTAATTTATTAATATCTTTTTTATATTCACAATTTTGATGAACATAAAAGTCTTGGTGCTAATTAATAGTCTTTAAGTCATTATATATAGATTCTGGTAATGGTAAGTTTTTACTTTCACATTCTTCCTTCTTTTTTTCTAGTGAATTTTTTAAATTACAAATATTGCACATATTGGTTTGTTTTTTTACTTTTTATTATATTTTTAGGGATTATTTATAGTAATTAGAAATTGAAACTGAAATTTCATTTTTTATTTTCATATTTTCATATATTTCTTTTTTTTGTTTTAAGTAGAGAGTATTTAATTTCAGTTGAGTAATTATTCATCTCTTTTTCTATACCTTTATAAATTTTTTCAGGCACTTTTTTTGTAAACTGGCTTGTTTCAAAAGAATTTTCCAGCAATTTTTTAATTATTTTTTTAGTTATTTCTTTTTTTAATGAATAGTTATTATTTTTTTGGCTTTTTTTTGTTTAAGCTTACATTTTTATTTTTATTTATTTTTCTTGAGTATTCAAACTCACTTTTGGTTATATTAAACCCCATATCATCAAGCTCTTTTAAAGAGTAACTGGAAGTAACCAGAGATCACAAGGCTGGGAGATGCTTTTGGGAGAAGATTTCATGAGATCCTTTAAGTTTTCAATGAACTTATTGCCTTTTTGATTTTGAATAGTTGGCAGGAACTGAGCTTTCCCAAATTCAGTTTGAGTTAGGAAGTGCTTGATGAAATTATCAAGGTCATCACCAGCAATAAAGAGGAATGCCCTTTTTAACATTGCAATTCTCTCTCTTTTTGTTGAAACTCCCAAGGAAAAAAGGGTATCATGGCAGAAGTAAATTTAACTGAGGACATGGTAGTATTTTGAATCTGTAATTAGGTCAGATCTCTGAAATGTGCCTTAATGATGGAGTAGTTCTGATCAGAATGTGGCCTTTGAATGGGGTCCTTTGGATTAGAAGTTTTGTGGTGCTTTAGTTCTTATATACCAAGATAAATGACACCATTCTGAAAGAAATGGTGTGATAGCTTTACTATAGTTATAACTTGAATTTATATTTTCAGAATTATTTAAATACCTAGTTTTCATGCACAAGTGATGTATGTGAAGCAGCTAAGCATCATTATTACATCATATCCTCTTTGTAATCAATGCAAATCAATTAAAATGATGTATTCAGTTAATTGTAACTTGTTTGCATATTTTTAAAATGATAAAATATTAAAGAATTCCATTTAAAGATTTCTTAATTTGAGGTTTGAAGCTCACTTGAACCTTAAAATCAATGTAAACCATGATAAAAACATCCTAACTTCAAACTATCATAAAATCCTAAAGAATTGAGCCTTTTAAATAAAATAAAATGCAAAAATAAAGCTCTCAATCTTATCTTTAATTTTGCTAAATAAAAAAATCTGTTGTATATTAATAAAAGAGTATTTATCAGCTTTGAAGTGATCTACTTTATATCATTAGATATAATCATATAATAAAATCTTGATTATACTCTTTTAAATTGCTTTTGCTTTAATATTGAGTGTAGTATATATTGAAATTTTTAAACCAATAGAAAGATAAGATTATTAGCTTAATTTTGATACTTTACAGTGTGAAAAAAATTTATTTTTTCATTGAGTTATTAATGTTTTAAATATAAAATGTTTAATTAGTTACTTTTTCAAAATCAAACTGTGCTATGCTGCGACTTGAGCAGCATGTGGATTAGAAAATAGCCTAATCCCTAAAATAATGACCCATATACATTTATCTCAACAGGTTTGAAAACTACTGTATAATCCTCTAAATTCATATCAATAAAGTATCACTCTTATCTTAATTTTCCCTTTTATTTTTATTTATTTTACTTCTCAGAAGTACAGTAGTTTTCAAACCTGTTTAGATAAACAATTATCATTCAGTTTAAAACACATAAGTTCAGTCACACAACAAATGTCAACTTTTTATATAGAAATATAAGCTGATTTCACAGAAAATGTGCACTATTTGGAAAATATAATCAGTCACACAACAACCTATGCAAACTGGGAACATATTTTTAATAATTCAACAACAAATGTACCAAACATTAGAACACATGAGTTTCAGTCACAGAATACATCTACTATGTTTGCTATGTTTTTTATGAACACAAAAAACTCAGTCACAAAAGTTAAAACTCAACCCAACAACAAACCCCAATAGCAACTGAAACAGACAACAAAATTTTCAAATATAAAAAATGAGTGGATCTATAATACTGTTACCAGCTTATCCTAATTAAGAATACAATCTAGAATACAAAAATGAAATAAATATTCTGGGTGTCTGTTTTGGGACCAGAATTAATAAAAAGATCAAATTTATCCAAATACATAATTATCAGTGCACATTTACAACCCAAAAATTTTCATAGAAATCTTAAAATCTAATTTGAAATAAATGGTAGTGACTACTAGCTTTCATGCTACTATATATAGAGAAAATAAAAGTTACTATAAATAAATCATATAGATAAACTGATTTTAATTTTATTTTATTTTTATACTAGAATGGAAGCTTCACAATAACAGAGTAACAAGGATTTGTTGTGTACTGTGGTTGTGGTTGCCCCTGCATGTCAAAGAACAGAGTTAGTGCAACACAAGTGCTTACTCAGGAAGGAGACTGGAGAGGAGAAAATATTGGTGAGGTTACACTTACACAACCAGCTCAAGTAGCTTGAGGTGCAAGAGCACAGAGCATCATTCTAAGGGTCCCTGTGGGGTTCCTGTCCACCAGTTCCCAAAGTGTGTCCTGGATCATAGCCAGGGACCAGCTGGAAGGGATTGTCATTCTCTAGTAAGGGAAAATATATCTCAGAAATATGTATAGGGGTCAAAATGGGCTTTTATTCACTCTCAGAAGGAAGATCTCCTTAGAAACCTTCTGGTATATGGCCCAAGGGGTCAAGGAAACAATATGGATTTGCCAATACTTGGAGTCCTTCAATAATATCTTGGACTCCTTGTACTTGGTCTTGGACTCCTGCACCTTAGTCTTGGACTTCTGCACCTTAGACTTGGACTCCTGCTCCTTAAACTTGGACTCTAGCGCCTTAGAATCAGACTTCTGCACTGCGCTTAGGATCCAGCCCCTTATTCTTGGTCTCCTGCTCTGTTATCTTGGGCTTCAGCTCTCTGTATATTGTTAGTGGCCTTGGTATTCCACTTGTATCAGTCCAATCAAGCTCCTGCTAGTGATCAAAAGGCTTTCAAAAACCTCTTTGGCGGAAACTTAAAAGGCCTCGGAAAGACCCCATCAAAGACCCAGAAAGACCTCCAAAAAGACCCTGTAACTTTCCAGCCAGCCACCTTTTTATAGTGTCCTTTTCCCAACGGTTCCGCCTTCAAAATGGCTCTCTTCAGAAGCTTAAACCATTGCCGCTCACTTTTTCCTATTATAACTTAAGCTTACATACTTACTTTCTCAAAAGCTTAAAATATTAATTCACTATTTCCTTGCTTATACTTTAAGCTTTTGACTTCCAACCAATTGTTTTCATCAGGAAACCTACCAGAACTCAACCAATGAATGCAGAGCGCAGAAATAGACCATTTCTGAAGTTCCACCAGGATCCAACTAGGAAAATAATTTTCACAGCTCAAACCGCCCAAAGCAACAACTTTTTGCGCACCAAAGCATTAACCAGTCCATTATTCTGGCACCAGTCTTCCCTGCATTCAACCTAAACCCATTTAAATAATAGAATACTATTTAAACTGTTCTTTATGGACCTCTTCAATGTTTTCCCCATATATTTACAAATATAGTAAAACCCAAGGAAAACATCCCACCAAAACAACTTTGTATCCAGCTCTCATAGCAACATACCTTCATCTATCCAAGGAACTTAATAAAAAATATCTTACCCACACTTCTATACATATTCCTTCTTGATTTTACTACTAAACTAAGGCAAAACATTCTACATTTTCCCACTTTGGCAAATCAATTCAGTAAAATCTTGGCTCATTTCTCCGGACCACTAGTTCTTCACCATCATCTTTGGGTTCTTCAGCCAGCTCTTCAACCACATCTTCCAGCTCTTCAGCTTAACCAGCAAACAGTCCATATTAGTTCACAGAACAGCTCCTTTTGAGTCTTTAAACATCATATCAGTCCTCTGGCTACTCCTTTATCATGACCAACTACTTTTGCATCATGATCTTTGAGCCCTTTCACTTATCCTCACTAGGAACCACCTTAGTTCCACCTGCACAATGAACCTTTGTGGTTCCAAACTTCAATATGAACCAGCAGTCCTTCACTAGCCTTCTCTGTGATCAAACATTTCCTCTCACTAGTCTTCTCTGCTGATTTGGTGAACCACCTCAGTTCTTTATCTCAGTCTATGTTACCAGAACCTGTAGACCCAGGCATGAGTCTACATTGAACTGGTGCTTGACTGGGCCCTTGCAAGTGGCATTCCACTTAGGCCATCCAACCATAGATCCTCACAGACTATGTCATTGTTTTTACTCACCCAGGTGATTAAGTCTGGGCTTTCAGTTGAAGAGTAATCAGCTCTACTTCCCAGAGGCCTGATCACACCAAGTTCTGGAGCTGCTTTCCCAAGAAAACCGCCTTGATGACACCTCTGAGCAAATCTATGACCTCCAATGCTCACTTTGGGTTCCTTCCAAAGCTCCCATAGGGGCATAAACAAGGACACCCCACCAGTCTGTTAGGAAGGATGCTTGCTCACAGACCTCCTGTAAGCGTATCAGGGTACGTAGAGCCCTCAAAGCTCTTCCCCTCCCTGGCAGTACACGTTACCTGCCAGGGGTCCAAAACCTTCTCCACCTCAAACAGATAAAGTTCCCTGCTAGCTATCTCATTCCTCACCTTTTTTCAGCCACAGTTCCCTGCTAGGTGAAGAATTCTAGCTCACAACAGCCAATATCTTCTGCTGGGTGGAGGCAACATCTGCCTCTAGTAGTCTTTACACCTACTAGCTAGGCCTTACTGTCCCTAGTAGCCATCATTCCCTACTAGGCCTCTACCTGCAACAAACAACCAAACTTTTGCTTGGCCAACATTAGCCCTGCCTGCAAACCACCAAACATGTGGACTGTCACAGTCCCCAAGATGAAAAGAAATACACAAAGGTCACCATAACCAGAACAGTAAATGACATCATCACTGAGAGAGTGTCCTTAGTATACAGCCCTTTATACCGCTGTGATGACATTTTGGCTACTATTATGGAGAGAGTGAAGCCTGTCCTTGACACCACATACAAGCCTTACATGAGTAATAACAAAGGACAAGATGGCAACAAGAAGCCACAATACTATCAAATAGCAAAAGGGCAGAAGGTGTTGAAAAAGATTTCTGCATTCTGCAGCCAAGTGCCTATGCCCTGTGTTGTGGCTGAGCCCACAAAGTCTGTGCCTGCCTCCAAAAAGCCCAAGTACCACATCATCCCCAATGCCACCCGCAAGACCTTTAATTGACTCATGGAAAAGACGCAAGACTACAAGAAGGCCACAACCATCATTGGTATTTAAAAAAATCTGTGCACAGGCTCTGAATAACCTACCTGAAAACAGGTTCTGTTCTCCTTTTGGAGAATCTGAGTGCAGACAAATCCTATTGGTTAAGGAATAACTGTGGGCCATCCAACAGTGGATCAATCAAAACTGCCATCTTGAACTAAAAATATTCAGTCAATGGTTGAGTCTGTTTTTGTAATTAAGGCCTTGGTTTCCACCTGCTATTGTGATGTGAAAAGTTTAAGATTCTCATAGAAAAAACTTGGGGGTTCTCTGTACAATTGCAACAACCCAATCAACATTGAGTACTGTCAGAAATATGTGGAGAAGTTCACCACGCTAGAGGAGAAGGGGACAGTTGAATCCTACTATATTGACAAATTGTCCTTTGATTTATTCATATTCAATGAATCTGTCTATGTGCCTAAAGGTGAAAATGATGGTGTGTCCCAGTGTTTGGCTGTCTTTTTTGTAGCCTATTCAATGATAGTGCTTGGTCCCTGTGATGGTCCACATGGAAGCTGTTGTGCAGGCAAGGGCTGTTTTGGCCACAATAAAGACTCTATGTTTAAAGTTGGAGAAATATAATGTCTTTAGGACAAGTAAATGACTAGTAGGTAACAAAGGACTACTAGAGGTAGAGAATGTATCAGCCTAGTAGGTAACAGGTGACTACTAGATTTCTGGATGGTGACTGAACCTAGTAGGTAACAAGGGCTACTAGGGGAGGATAAAGTTCTCACCCAGTAGGTAATAAAGGACTACTGGGGAAGGATGGCTCTTCAACCTAGTAGGTAACATAGGCTACTAGGAAGAATGAGTGATGTAACCTGGTATGTAACAAAGAATTTCTAGGAAAGTGAGGAGCTGAGGTAGCTCCATGATCCCTTGGCCACTTGCAGGAGGTCTGTAAGTGGGGCCCTTATCTAACAGACTGGTAAGGGGTCCTTGTTTGTGTTTTCCTGGAGGCTTTGGGGAGGTCCTGGAGCCACCAAAGGGGCATGGATATACCCAGAGAAGTTATCAGGGTATCTTTGTGGGGAAGCAGCTGCAAAACTTGATAGCAATCAGGTCTCTGGGAAGTAAATTTGGTTAATTCGCAACTGAAAGCTCAGGGTTAACCACCTGGGTGAGTAAAGACAAGTACACAGACATGAGGATTGTCTGTGGTTGAATGTCTCAAGTGGAGGTCACTTGCAGGGGCCCAGCCAAATACTAGTAGCCTTGTAGACTTATTGCCTGAGTCTGAGTTATTAGTAACAGGGACTGCAGAAGAAACTTAGGTGGTTCATAGTGAGTAATGGAACCTAGGTAATTCACAGTGAGGATGGAACCTTGGTGGTTTGTAGCTGAAGGACTGGAAGATCATGTAGAAGTACTAGTTGAAGGACTAGAAGCTGGCTGAGAAATACTAGCAGAAGTAGAGGAAAAGCAGGGAGAATGAACTTGGACTGCTGGAAATAAGATTAATGAAAAGAAATAAGCATGTAAAAGAATTAAGTAAACTGCTAAAAGGAAATAATAAAAGATTAAAATAAATAAAATAAAAAATAAAGAGAAAGCAGGGAATATTTCACAGAAAATACACTGTGAATTTATAAGGGTTTGTGTAAGAGAGGGGGGCTAAACTAACTAAGTTTGGCTCTCATCATGGTGAGAAAACCCACCAAGATGCCTCCCAGTGGACCACTGGGATAGCCGCTCTAAGAGGGGACAAGAGGGAGGACACAAGAGACAATTGAGGGAAGTAGGCATGCAGTCTCATCAACATAAGGCCAGTGAGCAACCAAGGTGTACAAGTGGGGACGTGAGCCAGGACCTCAGGTGCCTGTGGGGGAACAGAGTCATTACTTTCAAAAAGAGGGAGAGAGGATGCAGGTACTTCCTCAGCAAGGGGAGCAAGCAAGACATGGTCATAAGAGTACAGGTCCAGATTGTCACAGGTTAGGCTCTTGACAAGGGCCTCCCCTGAGATGAGGAGACTACTAGGAAGTTGCAAGATTATGGATGGGCCATTGCCCACATGGCGCACCAAAGAGGAGATTCAGACCCAAAAATCATGGGAAGTGGACCAAAGGGGCAACAAAAATAAAGCCAGGGAAAACACCAAACTTGAGGACAGAGAGGATTATTTTTAGAAGGCCCAGGAAATTTGAAGTCCAAAGGTGGATTTTTCAAGCCTCTTTATAGTAAAATTTGATGCAACTAGAGTAGTTGCAAGAAAGTTCTGGAAGGAGTGATCCAGAAAGCTTGGGGGACCTTGTAGATGATCTCAGGTGACTTGAACAGTGAATTTACTAAAAGTGGGTTTGAATACAAGCAAAACAAGGAAATTTTGATATAAATGTAAGTTTTTATATAGATAATTAACTTGGATTTCAAGTTCAAACAGTCTTTTCAAAAGTGTAAGTGTTTTAAGCAACAACTATACTATGACACCTCTCCTAGGGGTTTTGGCAAAGCTACCAGGTTCAAACAGGGCCAAAGTAAGGTAATATTTAATAAGAAGACAACTAACACTGTATTAAAATTTATAGGGAACTCCAAGGCAGAGTTTCAAACTTTAATAAAATAAAACAGTGTAGCAACAAATTCCAACTTTTAATATAACTAGAGAATGAACAAGCAGGGGACTTTCAGTCCCCTTGCTATGTTTAAGGGGATGTGTTGTAAATTGTTCAGTCACATGATCATTTGGCCTGATCTAATTGGCTAGGTGTTGTAAATTTGGGCTATCTAAACTAGCTAAATCTATGGGCTAAAGTTTATCTAAAATAAAGTATAGATAAAATATAATAATAATCCTAAGGCTATATAAAGCTTACTAAACACCAGCTTTAACTGCTAAATAAAGGCAATATCAAAGTATGAGTGTTAATTGTAAGGTTAAAAGCTGTGCTTATTAAACTCACATGTGTTGATAATATGCCTGAATAATTCAGCTCAATGATTTCATAGCAATTAGTTAGTGTAAATTGACTTTGGAAGCCTATTGTAAAATCATATCAACAAGTGAATCCCATTGACTCAAAAGCAAATAAAGCAGAGCTCCAATTTTGCAACACTAGGAGAGAAATTTTGCTGGCCAAAGCCAGGGGGACTGGAAGGTTTCATACTAATTTTAAGCTTCCATATGTTTGGCTGGTGTTGGTTTTAGACATTTGTGATTCATTTGACTTTGTGGATGTTGATATGTCATAACTTGATTGGTTATTTCTAGTTGTTTTCAAAAGCAGGCAACACCATGCCAGTAGATAGTCAAAATTAATCAGTGTTTCTTCCTAGGGGGAGCAACAAGAGCCAGAGGGTCTGCAGGGTAAGCTAGTACAAATCTTTCATCTACAGTATGCACCAAATCCCCTAAAGAATTGGGTGGCTTGTGTCAGGGCCCAGAGTGCCCTGGACAGTCAGCTGGCCTCTTTAGAGGTGATTAAACATGCAGCTTAGAAGCCCCCACAAAGCACTTTCCAGGGCAAAATCCCCCCCTTTCAACTAACAAATGGACTGGGATTTGAGAGGCACACAGTTCTCAAATCCCTGGCATCAAGCCTGTTAACAAATCTAGGCCACTTACCTATCAGGAAATGGAACATTGGGAGCGCAACCGTTCAATCGCGCGATTGGGCAATCAATTCATTGCAGGAGCTAAAAATAACTGTAGCAACTTGCCATGCTGCAAAATTCAAAGGGTTCATGTTATAGCAGCCAATGAGAGCTCACCCTCTTGGCCAAACACGCAAATTCCAGGTAAAATTGCAAATCCACCTCCAAATGATGCCATCAGTTCTCTGGTGGCACAAAAGGCCATAGAATCATCAGTAAGTATATGTAGTGAGGGGCAGAAGCCCCCCTCACTGTTGACATCTTAATAAAGCAAGTTTATGCCTAGAAATTATTATCTTATTGCAGGAATTGTCTATTTTTGCTCAAATTTAATTATTCTCTTTGCATCTATTTGTGAATCAACTACTCAATACAAGCTTGTATACCCATATCCTCCTGGCCATACTCCTGTTGTCCTTGCCAAACCGCCACACACCCTTGAACTGGAGTACTTCTATCCCCATCACCTGGATCTACCACCAGTAATGAAGGATATACCAACTGCTCCTCCTCTCCCTGACGTGCCTCCTGCCCAAGACTTCAGCAAACTGGGGTTCATCTACATAACATTATTGGGGCTGGCCAACCAAGTTGTGCCCCATACTGGGAGTTGGTGCCCCCTAGCCTCTGCTCTGAACTACCTGGTCCGCATAGCACCTATTGTGTACATGGCCTTTCAGGCCCAGCCTGCCTCCCCTGTGGGAGTCCAGTTGGACTCTAGTATGGGCCGTGACAGCTTGACTGGCATTTGGGAGCTTTTATTTGTGCAACAAGAAAAAACGGTGCAATCCAAAGCCAAAGGGGGCAGTGAATTTACAGTTTGATTGAGTAAGCAGAAGTCAGAGCAGCCATAAATGGAATGGAGAAACTCTAAGCGCAAAGGCTGGAGTTTTGCTAAAATGATTAAGAGGAGAAAGAAGCAATTAGTAGGCAGCTTCAAATGGCTGAAATGTGGAAGGAAATGCAGAGAAATGTGAGGAAACATTGAAGAAATTAAGGGATGAAAATCCCTTAAGTAAAACATAGTTGGAAGTGCTTGAGTTTGCCTGGGGAAATGTGACAGGAATCCTGGAAAAACCTTTTGAAACACAGAGAAAGTGTTCTTCCAGAGCAAGACAACACCAGGTTGAACCAGGGTCAAGAGCAAGTCATTTGGGCAAACGTTTTGGCAAAACAACTCAATCCAGGCGTTTGATTAGCTGCAGCTTGAAGATTGTTTGATCAAGGTTTTAAGGGCTTTAACTGAAGGCTTTAAGCCTAAAAAATGAGGGAATGAACCATGAAAAACTGGTTTTTAATTAGCTGAAGCAAGAAAAAGGTTTAATATATTATAGAGCAGAAAAAACTAGATAGTTTAAGCCTGGAAATCCAAAGATCTGAGAAAAAAAAGGGGCTGAAACAAGGAGCTATAAAAGGGGGAATATTTTGAGGCTTTTCAGTGATTGAAAGCAGTGAATAATAAAGGCCACTAATACAGAACAGAGATCTGGAGACCAAGATAAAGGAGCTTGAGCCTAGAATAAGGAGCAGGAGCCCAAACAAGGATCAGGAGTCCAGGACTAAGGAGCAGTAGTCCAAGACTAAGGTGAAGGAGTCCAAGAACAAGAACAAAGAGTCCAAGAGATTATTGGAGGACTCCAAGTATTGGCACATATCAATTGTTTCCCATACCTCTGGGCCATATACCAGGAGGCTTCTAAGGGGATCTTCCTTCTGAAAGAAAATAAAAGCCCGTTTCAACCCCTATACATATTTCCAAGTAGTAAAGATAATTCCTATGAGTGAATTGTCCAATATCTTTTACCCTAGCCAAATGGAGGACACTTAACACCAAAGCTGTCAAAGGTTTACCACTAGTAAAACTTCCCAGGAGGAATGAGAAAGGTTAACTAGACACCTTGAGATGACAGATAGGGTGAGGAAATTCATTAGAAATGAGTTTAATAGGCTCTTAAAGAATTGGTACAGGACCACAGATGATCTAGCACCAGCTGAAGTGCAAGTACATGGTGAGGATGTCTTATTAGTCATAGGGAAAGTATTAGAAGAGTTTGCTGTAATGCAGTCCAAGTAAAAACTTCAAGATAGCCACATACCTTTACTAGGGAATGACAACTCCTTCCAGCTGTTCCCTGGATATGACCCAGGACACACAATGGGGACTGGTGAATAGGAACCCCACAGTCCCCTTGGTATTGAATTATACCAGATGATATAGGGTTCACGTAATAGCAATACCTTTCTCAAGTTTCTCTGATTGATCCAGAAGCACCTCAGGCTTACTAGTTTGAGGTTCACCAATACAGTAGTTTTAAACCCTATGGCAACAAGCAAAAAAACTTCATATTTAAACGGATTCAACTCATATGTAAAAAAATAGCTAATATGTAAATGAAATTAGAACTCAATAAATTTATATTAATTTATCAATAGATTTGGGCTCTATCAATTTTGTTTTCAGATTATTTGATTTTATTTATATCTAAGTTGGATTCATTTAATTCTGAAGTTTTTTTGCTTGTTGCCATAGGTTTTAAAACTACTGTATTGTTGTGCTGGACAATGTAGGGATCCACAAGGTAGCTAATATTTTTGAGGAATTTCTAATGATTGAGACTGGTGAAGAAATAGGCTCCCAGCAATATGCTACAGCGCCTTTACGCCTGATATATCTCCCCATCCATATCCCATTCCTTATATAATTGAGGAGGTCTTTGGGTAGCTCAAGCAAGTTGTCAAGAAGGGGAAACCATCTGGGCCAGATAATTTGTTCAATTTTCTGCAGGTTGATGTCCATACCCTCCCAGCTGAGACTGTGGCCAAATTCTATGGCCACATTGATTTTTCTCCTTGTGTGCCTCTCCAAGCAGCCTGTAAAGTTACACCTCCCCCTTAGGCCTCTACTCCAATTCCTGCCAAATGCTTTGGAATTTCTACCAAATTATGTTTGAATATTTATCCAAACATTTACTGAAAAAGCCCAAGAAAAGCCCTCAATTTAATATTTTGGGATTATTCTGAAGATGCCCCACCTAACCCACCCAAGAGACACACCTTGTTAAATATTATGTGCAAGAGCGGCCAGGAGCAGTGGTAATTACATCCAAAGCAGATTCCAGTTGGTTTGGGTTTCCTTTTGACTATGTAAATTCAAAATTTGTCAAGATTTTCCTGCCTCAATAAATGCATTCATATCCGCTCATGTCATTGGTTGATTGGTTTTATGACATTCAATCTACTACCCTAATCCCATCCCATCCCTTAAATGAATGCAAGAGTTGTAAAAGACCTTGCTTAATCATTCTCTAACCTAATAAAGTTTGAAATTTGTTAGTAGTTATGGCTATTTGGTTTTGTCTGTTGCTTTGGTGTTCAGTTAGTGTTTCCCACTCCTTTGGCCTCCCAGTAATTGTCAGCAACAACCTTTTAGTTGTTGCTGAAACTGCAATTTTATTGTGGTTGAGAGATAGGTTTTATTTCTATTAGATTTGCTCCCCAATTCTCACACAGCCAATCAATTAAAAGCTTAACAATTCCAAATATTTTTTGTATTTTTTAATATTTGTTTTTATTTTGTTTAATTTGTATTGCCATACTTTCTGTGATTCTGCTTAATATACTATCGGGTATAATAATAAAAAACAAAGCAAAAAATAATGCATTGACAAATAAATGTACAAAAAACATATATGTTTCAATATATCTTTATTAAGTTTAATTTGTGTTGTAACTGTGCTGTTTTAGCAGTTACAAGGGGGAAATGTTTAGAATCTAGATAATATTCTTTATTGGGAGATAATTATTATATAGTTATTGTAAATCTGGGATAATAGGAGCATGATTGTGTTGATCACACAGTGAGATGATGAAGGGGGTGGCCTGATCCTGATAATGAGTCAGGTGCCAAATTGAGGTATTCAACGTGAGGGATCATCATCTGTTCATGTTGTTGGATTTGGAAATTCAAGTTGACTTCCTAGTTTGGCTTCAAGTCACTGGATATTCAGATTGCGGGTCACAAACCTTCTTACTGTAAATTCAGAACCTGAATGTAAAAATGCGGGATTGTCAAATCCTTGGTCCAAATTTCAAATCACTTTTGCGGGATGGCCTTTTTTTAATTAAATTAATTTTTTGTGTATTTATTTGAATTTAAAAATGCAGGAACTCATTGACACTTTTAAAAGTTCAAGTTAAACTGCATATTTCC
>QTSX02004710.1:0-19915 GCA_014839935.2 Entomophthora muscae | reverse complement strand
AGTTCACCGTCTATGTTCTCTAAAAACAGGTAAGTATTTACAAATTTTTATTAATTTTATTTTTTATGTTACCTTTCTGTGTTTCTTCCTTGCCAACTGCTTCAGCAGGCTTGGTCATTCTTGGCACAAGAAGTTGTGCAAGCAATTCTTTATCCTCTGTTCTGACATGCTTGGCAGGTTTGAGATGTTCATATATCTCTGGGCCGTCAACCCAGACGGACGGCACAGAAAGATTGTATGCCTTAAATTGCAGGCCCTTGACCACCGTCTTCTGGATGTTGAGAAGACACTCAATGGTCTTCTCAAGGGGTTCTGGTATTTTTGTCATTAGGGCCTTTGTGGACACCTTGTCTATTTTGTCTCTGTCAAGGACAGCGGACTTCACTTTGACTTTGAACTTGTGGTCAATGTCTTTGATTTTGGCAATTGCCAAGTCAAGATCCTTCAAAAGCTTCTCCAATTATCTCATTGATTTTTTACTAACCTTTTCATATGTTTTGATAGCTTTTGCCCCAATAAATTCTGTATTATTTTGATACTGTTGCCTCTTTGTTTATTTCTTTTTGTTTTCCCATTTACTACATTATCCCATCTTTTTACCCATTTTGTATATGTTTTACGCTCATCTCAATTTGTGTTGTCAGAAAATTGCAGACCATGGTATTATATCATCTTCCAGATGATATCCTAAGTCTTCTAACATTAGGAAAGTACAGAGAACCTGTGACTTTGGCGTAACCTATGGCCCGGAATATTTTGTTGTCAGCAGAAATAGCAAGTCTGACAGGGCCCAAGGCCCAAAGGATTTGGGACGGTTCTTCCTACTTCTGGATAAAGATTCATAAGTTGTCTCTATATTTTACTATAGATAATTAAACTGTATGACAACAGTATCATCTTTTGCTCTCCACTAATAAAACTTAAGAGAGGTTCACATTAAGGAAATAGGACTTGGATCCATCATCAAGTCAATAAGGAATCATCAGTCTTTTATTCTAATGGACTGGATCTAAGGCGGCCTGCCTGCCTGCCTGTATTTTATCCGGGTTAGCTTGCGATGCTAAAAGAGACTGAAGTAGCATTAGGGTGACACAGCAGGAGGCCCAGCCTTTTTGGGGTGGTTTTATTGGAAGGCTAAGTTGACATCTTCCACAGATTGGTATTCTTTCTGTCTACCTGGGCCACTTCCAGGGCTAGCTAGCCAGTGATGTCTACTAGTTCACAGAGATGATTGTTTCACTTAATCAGAGCCACTCTAATACAATAGTGTTAAAACTGCAGGCTCAACCCGCCAGCAAGGTTCCAACCAAGCAGGTTCATGACCCGCAATCCAATTACCCGGTCACTCAAAGCCAGACCAGGAAGTCAACTCAGATTACCAAATCAATCAACATGAACAAATGATGATCCCTTGCAGTGGATACCTCAATTTGGCCCTTGACTCATTAGCAGGATCAAGCCACCCCTCCTTCCATCCAGCCGTGTGATCACCAATCATGTTCCTGCTATCCATTGATTCACACTAGCTATATAATCACTATCTCACAATAAAGATTATCATCAATTATCTAAATATTTTCCCCCTTGTAACTCTGCTAAAACAGCACAGTTACGACAATAGTCTCAAAGCCTTTTATCTTAGAGTGGTTGGCCTGACGGCCCAGTCCATTTTGGACTCTTCTAGATGTAATGCAGATGACGGTTCATATGACAGCCCTCTTGTTCTAGGATTCATTTAAAGTTTTAGAATAGTGATTATTATGGGAAGCATGTTTGAGGTGGTAGTTTGAGGTGTATTAATTAATGAGCAATAATTGCATATACCATTAATTAATTGTAATGCACAAGTAGGTTGATGCCAGGATATGATTTGATCACTGATTCCACAACCCGCGGCCCGCATTATTTTGTTGAAACCCTTCCCAAGAGCAATTAACTGCTGGCCCGCGTTATTTTGTTGAAACCGTTAATTAGTCAATATCCAGAAATCCTGAAGTGTGTTGTTTGCTTTGTGTTGGCATTGTTTCCTTGATTACCATATTATTTTTGGCGCTTTGAACAGCCCCTTGTGAAAATATTAACAACAATTTGGTGATCAGCTAAATTTGAATTATAAAATTAGTTGTTAACTGTTTTTAGATAAAGTTGTTACTGATCCAAATTCAAAACCTTAATGATAAACTTTAAGCCAATCAGGAGCTGAGTGATAAAGTGATTGTTGAGACATAAAGGGTCCTTCAATAATTTTTGATGCATGTGCTCTAATTAATATGATTGGCTGGATGTTTTGCCATTGTGCGCCATTGCCGCTGTGGCAAGTTGTTGATGGGCTAGTGCTAACCCAGCAGCTGATTGAGCACTAGTCTATCAACAAATTGCCACAGCAGCAATGGCGCTTAATGGAAAAACAACCAGCCAATCATATTAATTAGCACACATGCATCAAAGAATTATTGAAGGACCCTTTATGTCATAACAATCACTTTATCACTCAGCTCCTGATTGGCTTAAAGTTTATCATTAAGGGTTTGAATTTGGATCAGTAACAACTTTATCTAAAAACAGTTAACACATAATTTTCTAATTCAAATTTAGCTGATCACTAAATTTTTGCTAATATTTTCACAAGGGGCTGTGTCTGGGTACTAAAAATAACTGTGTTCTGGATCTAGATACATGGCATAGTAAATATATGATTTTATATAAATAAGCTGAACATAAAGAATAAAACCAACTAAAAACAACGGGAACATGAACAATTGAAATTAAAAATAAAGATAATATAAATAGAAAATGTTTGGTGACAGAGGGAATATTGGGGCGGGGAAGAGTGATGCCTAGGAGGCAGAATAGCGCGGGAAGAAAGATATAGAGGCAGTGCTGGCCTAGGGGTCTGGAATTGGGTGGGTTGGGCTTGCAGGTGAGGGGTATTGGTGGCAAGGGTGGAGGCAGGAGGATTTTGCATGATGGCTGCCATTTAATGCTTGTTGTATTACTCATTGGTCATTGGCTGGATGGGCTGGTAGGTGGCAGTGGCCCGAGGTGGAAGGCGCTTGTCTTTCTGTGATTGATTGCCCATGTTCACATGGAAAACCATTTGTGCAAATAAGTCAGCCACCATCTGGCAGCCAAAGAGAAAATTGAGGTCAAGGACCCCAAGATAGAGGTTGCTGAAAGCCTGAGGGCAGAGCTCCCATAGTGTATCTCTAATGTTAAAGAAGAAGACATCAGCCAGATGAATTTCTGCATGGCCGGCAGGGTAGACTGAGACCTGGTGCCCACGTTGCTGGATGGCCTCAAGGGCAGTGGAGCTACCCTCCATCTGGTGGCTTAAGAAAACCTGGTACTTGGAAT
Organism: Entomophthora muscae; assembly: GCA_014839935.2. NCBI lineage: Eukaryota > Fungi > Entomophthoromycota > Entomophthoromycetes > Entomophthorales > Entomophthoraceae > Entomophthora > Entomophthora muscae. The sequence goes on along the minus strand of QTSX02004710.1, from coordinate 16,561 downwards.
TTGAGTCATCCCAGAAGTTGATTAATCCACTGAGGATGTGGCTGTATGAGTAGCCATTGATGAAATCTGGGTTTGTCCAATAGTAGACAAAACTCTTGGCTGAAACAGCCAGAAACGCACCAATGAAAGTCCCTTTCTTGACCTTCTTCCTTCTTTTTGGGTAGCAGCTTTTCCTTGCGCACCAAATTGTCAAAAGCTATTGATAGCTTGTTGTAGGAGATGAACATGACGATATCTGATAGACTTGTCAAGTATTGAACCAGGGTTGATTAAATGACCTGATCATACAGGAAATCTTCAGCGCTACCTCATTGGTTGCCGGCAACATTTATAAGAACCCATATTGAAGCCACCTTCCCATACATCCAGAGCTGCACCATGCACTCAGATATCCAAATGCCATGGTGCGCAAGTTGCTTCCGGACCTGGGTCAAGGGAAGCTTGGGATCCTGTTGGAGGAGGTCAAGCATGATTGGGTATGCCTCAGATATTTGTGACTTGGGGGCCTTCTTGGTTGTCCCAATCAGATTCCCCCTGTTCATCAGGTTGTTGAATTCCCGCATGACAGTAGCTTGGGTAAATTGCAACTGGGCAGCAATCTGTTCCCAGGAAAGACCCTGTAGATTCAGTGCCACAATTTCCTGAATAATTTGGGCGTGATGATTTGTTGCTTGGGGCGCTGGGCTGGGGGAGCTGAAGCCTGATTAGCTGTAGAGGGGCAAGTTGGCTGATGGCAGGAAGTTGTTCCAAATCAAGGTTGCCATCCTGATTGGTTGGTTGGTGGGCAGCTTGTGCAGGGGTGGGTACAGGAGCAAGGGCAGAGCTAGACACTATGTGACTACTGAAAAAGTCAAAGCCATAGGGATTGGCGGTCAGGTACAGGTCAGCTTCCTCTTTACCTGCTTCAAAGGCTTGGGTGTAAACAGGTGCCTCCACGTCTGAGCCTTGCCTCCATTGAAGCTGGCTTGGCTGCTGCTGGCTTGGCTGCTAGTGCTGTTGAAGATGTTGCTAGTAAAAACCATTGTAAAAAACCTAGGATAAAATCACTAAAAGTAGAAAATTTAAAATTTAATGATTTATTTTTATTGTAATCTCAAGTCCATATTTGGAAGGTTCTCAAAACCATTTCATACAGATCAGGATCCATGAAAATGAATAAAATGCCTCTGTTCCTAAATTGAATAGCTGTTGATTGGCTGTTAAACTGTTATTTTTCTATTTTAGGCTGCTCATACTACACATCTTGTGTGAGTTCATTTTGTTTTGTGCTTGTGGAATCTTGCTTCTAGATTGCTCAAGTTTTGTTTCACTTTAGTACTTCTGTTGGTGCCTCATATGAATCCTGATTGGATTATAATATACTCTGGAACAACATCCATCCATTTCACTTGTTGCGTCAGTTCATTTTGTTTGTGGTTTGAACTACACCGCTTGATGTTTGATATAATTTTGTATAATGGGCTAGTGAATTTTTTTGTTTGACAGTTCATTTATTAAATGAAATTTTATAAATTAATTGAATCCTAAATCTTGCGCAACTTGGATTTTGTTCAAATCTGAAATCATTTTGTTTAAATCTGAAGTATTTTTGGTTGTTACCATGGCTTTTAAACTACTGTAGCTCTGATTGAGGAATAATCATCTTCACCAACTAGTAGCCAGTCAGGCTAGCTAGCCACCTGGAACGTGGTCCAGGTCCACAGCTACTCCGCTCAGATTGAGGGATAGTTGTACAGCTTCAGAAAAGATACTGAGCTGTGGAAGTTGTCAAGCAAGCTTCTGTCACAAACCGCACACACCCAAGGTTGGGCCCAAGCTAAATTAGATAAACGCAGGCAGCTGGGCCAGCCTCAATATCATTTGTCTAATAAAGATTTGATATTCCAAATCCTTTCTCTAGTTTAATTCTAATAAAGTGGAGATGAAAAGATCATACTGTCACCATACAGTATTAATTCCTATAATAAAATATAGAGACAACAATTTATGAACTGTCCCAAATCCTTTGGGCCTTGGGCCCTGTCAGACTTTCTACTTCTGATGACAACAAAATATTCCAGGCTAAAGGTTACGCCAAAGTCAAAGGTTCTCTGTACTTTCCTAATGTTAGAAGACTTAGGATATCATCTGACTGATGATAAAATACCATGGCCCGCAATTTTCTGACAGCTTCTGAGCTGATTTTGGATCCCCCTAATTTTGAAATTGAAGAAACTGTGGAACCAATTTATGAGATTGTGCATTTACAAAATCCAGTCAAGATTTCTCAATCAATTTTATTCTTCTGTTCCTCCCTAGTTTTCTTTGACTGTATTGTCCCTTGGCCTCTTCTTGGAGATTTTTGTCTGCAAACTTTGACTTTACAATTTTTGATAATTTTCAATTCTTTGACGGTTTTGGTAGTTATTATCCTATTTTATGAGTTTTTCAAAATTTTGCAGAGCCTTTACCATGACAGCTTTGGTTTATAATCACTAGTTTGTGTAAAGTGAAATAAGAGAGTGATACTGATGATTTTTTAAGAGTAAATTACATCTATATCCAATGATAATTCATAGCATGCATAGCAAAAATCTTAATACCAACTAAATTGAAGAAAATTAAAAATCAAATAATAGAAATTCTGAAGGAAATCTTGACCAGAAATGGAGAAAGTTAAATTAGCATAATCAAAATGATCAAGAAGAAAGAAGGTTAAAAACTGAAGAGAAGAGTTATCTTTAGTAGCAAACAAGGTTTCACGCTCAAAATACTCTTCCAAAAATGAAGCAGAAGATAAGCCAATACTGAAGCCTGAGAGTTTACTGATCAAAATGTTAATTTTCAAGATAGCAAAACACTTAATGCAGTGGAACCATACAAATTAATAACTCAAGTAAAGGCATACATACCTTTAAAAATTTTAGCCTTTTATTAAAACTTGAGTCTTCAATATAGCAGCCATCAGAATTTAAACTATCAGAATGTAATATCCTCCATGTCAACAATCCCCCAAAATATCATGTAATTTTACTGTAAATTCAGAACCTGAACATAAAAATGCGGGATTGTCAAATCCTTGGTCCAAATTTCAAATCACTTTTGCGGGCAACTCAGCTGAGTGAAAAATAAAATATTAATAAAATTAACCATTTAATTTGACTTTTTTTTGGTTTATTTAAATTGGCAAATTTCAAATCTCTTGAGCAGATAACTCAACTAACAAAAGACAAAACACAGCAAACAAATACGGGATACATGAATCAGAAATGCGGGATTCTTATGTACAATTTGAGATTTCCTGTATTTCAAACAAATCATAGACATCATGTGAAAATTAACAAATATGAAATTGTGGGATTGTCAAATCCAAGAACCAAGTTTCAAATCATAATTGCGATGAATTTGAAATAAATATAATTTATGGGTGTCTTAAAAAGAATGCCAAAGGATCTAAAGTGGATTTGTGCTAATTCTTTTAGGAATCACAGGCATTCTCAAAAACCACCCTATTCCATTTTAGGCCGGCTAAAATTTAGATTGTAATATTCACAAAATTGACATACATAGCAATAAAATTGACTAAAATATACATTCCTCTTCTCAAGTTTAAAATTATAATAATTTTTTTATTATGTATTCTTTTAACAACAAACAATTCAACAAGCTGTTCCCTGGCCTTAAAAAATTATGCAGGGCTACACTGGGTCTCTTAACAGTGAAGCCTCTGTCTATGGCCACTCCCAATCTGCAGGCCCCTCCGCAAGCACCACACAGGAGTCTGTTCTTTCTCCTGCAACTTCCAGCATGGCCCTGTTTGCCCACCATGCACAGGCAGCTGCCAACCCCAAATTCCTTATCAGCAATGGCATCTGGAACCAGCTTTTTTAGCCATGGGGTCACCCAGAGAGCCCAGAACCCCAAAACAGCCAATCAGATGACATTGACCAGTTCCCAAGATGGACATATCCCTCCCCCAGCCAATCATCCTGCAAGACACAGAAGAAAATTGATCACCCCAGAGATTGTTCTCAAAATGGTTGAAAAGCAAGGCAAGCTTATGTCTCTTGGGGAAATTGCGGCTGCAATGGGTTTTTCAAAGTCAACTGTGGCTGCAACCCTGAGAGCCCACACCAACTGTGGTCCCCCTATCAAGAAGACCCCAACTGGTGCCTGTTCTTCAACTGAAGGTGAAAAAGCCCACCCTCTCATGATGGCCATTATGGAACGTGACCCGCAGATGCCCCTGGTCCATGTACGTCTCCAGTTGGGACTCCACAGCATCTTCACCAACAAAAAAACAGTGAATTCATGGATGCACGGAGTTGTGGTTGCTGCTAGAATCTTGTCCAATCAGGTTCTTGGTGGCCCCATTTTGGTGGATACCAAACCATACAATGCAACCATTATTAATTTTATTAAAGGGAGGGCAATGAGGGCCCAGAATGATGTCATCTTCATATCATACGCTAAGATCTTGGCCAGTATCCAAGACTTTGAAGAGAAGCACATCCAATCTGACGTATACAAGTGTGGCCCAATCTTGTATTGTTTTTTTGGGGTTTTATTGGCAGTTTCCCCATTGGGCATCAATTATTACTTGGCAATATCAAACACTGCAGATGGGTATGCCTACCAGACAGAGCTCAAGGCCATGCTGTAGGAGTGGGCCACACAAAACACTGTGCACACAGTTGTACTGAGTGCAGAGATGGAGCAGCAGGAATGGGCTACCCAAGAAATCAGGGCTGTGGGGCATACCTGCTGGTCCTACTCCATCAACTACACCAACATGCATCTTGTAGATGTATGTCTCTACAATTTTGGTTCTGCCCTCAGGTGCTTAAAGCCTGCCACCTACAACAAAGTATGCACCCAGATTGATAAGGGGCATGAGCTTTTCCCTTCTGCGTCTGTCAAGGACTTATTTGATCTCATTATCTTCTATTCAAGTGATAGTGCTAAGTCCAGAAAGGACCTCTGTCTCCCCCACGCCAGTCCATCCATTTTGTCAAGCCATTATATGTGACAGAAGAAGAATTCAAGCAATTGAAGCAAACCGCTCTTGCTGCCCCTTCCCAGTCAACAAACCCTGCCTCCCCAACCCCCCATCAAGCCACCTGCCTTCCAACCCTGACTCCCAAACCAACACCCATTCCTTCCCCACTATCTCTGATGCCGCCTCTTTCACAGGCGCAGATGAAGGCAATGTTCATTCTGCCCATTCCCTCCCCTTCCTGTCCTTTGATTAGTAAATAAATCTTTTCTTTGTGACAACTTATTAAAATTGATATCTCTCTTTCAATTAATAATTAATAATATTTTCTTTTTTACATTATCAACATTTCCCATAATTAATACAATTTTGTACATTTTACAAATAGCTTAAAATTATGAGCATACATATTTTTCATCATCATTAATAAATTAAAGACAATAAACATAAATATTACATTAAAATATTGCAATTAGATGTCAACTCTTGATATTTAGAAATTATGTGCATAACTCAAAGCATTTTTTTAATAAATTTCACTGTAAACTAGGCCTTTTTAATTTAATTTATCTAAATGGACTGTGTTTATATTAGAGTGCCATTAACGCTTAGTACAAATATTGATATATAGTGCATTTTACAGCCTGTATATTTCCCTATTGGTAATAATTCTGTAAAATTTTCAGTCAGATTATGTAAGGTAATAATAATGTAATGGATTAATAAATTACTGTTTATTGTCATTAATTGGCAGATTTTCTTTGCTGTGGCAATTGTGCATTTTCTGATATTTACGCACTATTATCCAATTGGTTAGTTTCACATCCAATTGCACAAGCAATAGGAAATCAAGCCATCACCCTGATCACATCTGGTCCTGGAGTGGTGGCTTGATTTCCTATTGCCTGTGTGATTGGATGTGAAACCAACCAATTGGATACTAGTGCGGAAATATCAGAAAATGCACAATTGCCACAGCAAAGAAAATCTGCCAATTAATGACAATAAACTGTCGTAACTGTGCTGTTTTAGTAGAGTTACATGAGGAAAAAATATTTAGAAGATAGATAATAATCTTTATTGTGAGATAGTGATTATATAGCTATTATGAATCAATGGATAGCAGGAACATGATTGGTGATCACACGGCTGGATGGAAGAGGGGGTGGCTTGATCCTGCTAATGAGTCAAGCGCCAAATCAAGGTATCCACTGTGAAGGATCATCATCTGTTCATGTTGATGGATTTGGTAATCCAAGTTGACTTCCTAGTCTGGCTTTGAGTGACTGGGTAATCGGATTGCAGGTCATAAACCTGCTTGGTTAGAACCTTGCTGGCGGGTCAAGCCTGCAGTTTTGACACCCCCCCGGCTGAAATTTGGCCTCCTCTGGAGGCAGGTTGTCAGGGAGGTTGTCAGGAGCCCAGGCGCCATACTGAACCAGTTGTTGTTTGGTGGCGGGCAGGGTGGTTTCTTGTTGTTTCTGTCTCGCTTTGCAGGGTCGTAGGCGGTTGTGGTGTAAAGTCTTGTCTTGCTTGCGTTTCCCGAGCCCTTGCACAAGGTAAGTGTTATTGTTGTTTATCTTTAGAATGATTGCTGGTCCTACTTTTTTGGGTTGTAGTTTGCTTTTGTCAACATTCATGACCCAGACTTTGTCCCCAACTTCATGTCTCTGGCAGATGGGTACAAAGGTCTTTTGTAAGCGTTCCTTTTCTTTGGCTGCTTGCTTGCTGTTGGCCTCTATCACTTGAGGATCTGAGTGAGGGGGAACCTGACTTGGAATTTCCAGTTTGGGTCCTGTCAATGCTTGAATGATATTTGGCTGTGTGCTGTATACCAGTTCAAACGGGCTTTTTCCGGTGGATCTGTTCACTTGGGTTTGGCACACAAGTAATGCAGTTGGTAGCTGCTTATACCAGACTTCAGGTCTCCTGGCGGTGAGTTTGGCTAGGGCTTGCATGAGGCTACCATTAAGCTGCTCTACGCGTCCATTGGCCTGTGGATAGTATGGTGTTGTGATGGTGTGTTTGACCCCATTTTTGGCAAGGTACACGTTGGTGTTTTCAGAGGTCAATTCTTTGCCCCCATTGGTTATCAGGAGTTCTGGCTTTCCAAACCTGCTGATTATTTCCTTGCCAATAAATTGTCAGACGTTGTTACCAGTGTGTGTTTTCACCGCTTGGGCTACTGGCCACCTTGTTGCAAAATCAATGGCTGTGATGATGTATTTTTTGTCATTGTGTTTTCCTAGCATGGGGACCACAATGTAAAGAGCCCATACCTTGAACGGTAGTTGGGTTTGAATGGGGAGTACAGATTTAGGCGGGGTTTTGCTTTTGGCAAACTTTTTGCAGACCTTGCACTGTTCTAACACTTCCTGGACATTGCGGTATAGGGTTGGCCACCAGGCTTTATGTTTTAGGAATTTGTATAGATTTTGGCTCTTAGTATGTCCGAGATCTCTGTGGTAGCAAAGAATGGTATCAACTCGTTGATGTGTGGGAATGTAGGGAATGGTTGTGCCATCCGACATTTTTCTGTGAAGAGTCCCGTATACGTCAGCAAAGAGGTGCTCATTCTTGATGACCGTTTCTTTGGCAATATTGGTTGTGCCTGCGGGGAACCCTTTGTATTTTGTACGGAGCACTAGGAGAGGCCATTCTGGGCTGAGCCCATTCTCTCCCCTAGAAGCGCGGACATACAGGCGGGACAGGGCATCTGCCATGGCAAGTTTGGCCCTGAGCTTATATTGAATGAGCATGTTAAACCTTTCTAAGATTTCCATCTACCGCGCTTGGCGGCGTGACAGGTTTGCTTGTGTCTTGAAATAGATGAGTGACTTATGATTGGTTAGTGCTGTGAATTCTTCCTGCTGTTTCAGGTAACAGCGCCATTTGACTAGGCAGTGTACAATGGCCAACAGTTCTTTGTCGTAGATTGGGTATTGACACTCGCCATCCGTCAGTTTGCGCAACTAGTAGGCTACGGGCAGGAAATCACCATCACTATTCTTGATTCATAGTACTCCCCCAATGGATGCATCTGAAGCGTTGTTTTCCATCTGGTATTCTCTGTCTTGTTTAGGGTATTGTAAGATGGGTGCTGTTGTGGGCTTTTCCTTGAGACGTCTAAAACAGAGGTCATGTTGAGGGTCCATACAAACTTGGACTTGGCGCCTGTTATGGCAGACAAGGGGGCGTTCAAGACGCCGCAGTTGGGAATGAAGCGTTGTACATAGGCCATCATTCCCAAGAAGGTGCAGAGTTCTGATTTTTCCTTGGGAGGTGGCATTTTGAAGATGGCTTGTATCTTCTGACTGTCAGGTTTGATGCTGTCTTTTGAGACTATGTGTCCCAAGAAGGGTAGTTGCTCTCGGAAGAACTGGCATTTGGAGGGCTTGGCCAACAGTTTGTGTTGTGCCAGGGTTGCAAAGACTTCCTCCAGGTCTTTGTGGTGCTGTTCCACCAAGGGGCTGTAGACAATGATATTGTCTAGGTACACGAGGGCGTGTTTGCCTATGTGTGGCACAAACACTTTGTTCATGAAGGTTACAAAGGTAGATGGGGCATTGATCATGCCAAAGTTGAGTACCACACATTTGTAGGAACTGTACTTAGTGCAGAAGGCTGTCTTGGGGATGTCTTCCTCCTTGATGCAAATCTGGTTGTAACCCACAGTTAGATCAATCTTGGAGAAGACAGAGGCTCCTCCCAAGGCGTCAAAGAGATTGTCAATTAGTGGTAATGGGTAGCAATTCTTAATGGTGACTTTGTTCAAGGCGCAGTAGTCCGTGACCAGGCGTAAGGTACCGTCCTTTTTAGCCACAAAGAATACGGCGGCCCCAAAGGGAGACTGTGAGGGGCGGATAAGTCCTTTTTCCAGTGCCTCCTTGAGATAGGCACGCAGGGTGTTGTCCTTGTTTGGGGTCAGCCTGTAAATGGGATGTGCCTTGGGTACAGCCCCCTTGAGTTGGATAGAGTGTTGGATGTGTTTCTCAGGGGGTAGCCCAGGTAACACTTCCTTAAAGATTTTTGGGTGACAGGCCACAATGTTGCAATCTTGCGGTGTGGAGGTGTCCTGGTGATCCTTGAAGTGTATGATTTCATACTGGCAGGAGTCCCAGTCAATTGCTTTCTGGTTTTCCTTCTTGTCCAAACTCTCTGTGATGCGTACAAAGACGTGGTCTTGTAGGTGTTGGTCTACAGAGTCTGGGTAGATTTGGTGGTTGACACCTTCACGCTTGATGGTCAGCACTGAGGTCGCCCAGTCCACATGAGGGTTGTTTCTCCGTAACCAGTCTAGTCCCAGTACAATGTCAAACTTAGGGAAGTCAATGACGGGACCTTGGATGGTGGAGTGGAGGTTCTCAAGCATGACAGAGAAGGGAGCAGTTTCTTTTGTCACAGCAATGTGATGTTCATCAGCCAGGACCACATTTTTAATCCTCAAATGATTATTCAACAGCAGCTTTGTGAATAAATTCAAGCTGTCCACTAAAGTTTAATCTGCGCCCAAGTCCAAGAGTGCTGAGCCTGTGTAACTGCAAAAGCGGAAAGGGTAAGACATCAATTTATTGGGATGTCTGGCAATGGTGTATAGTACTGGGTCTTCCGAGGGTACTTGGATCATTGGGCATTGGTCCACGTCCTTGGGTTGGTATTCATTGTTGGGCGAGTCAGGAGTTGGGTGGGGAGAGCTTGGCTTGCTTAGTGCTCTCCCTGGGTTTTCCCTCATCTTGGTTGCCTTGGGTGGCGGTGACGCAGAAATGGGTACAATTTGACTGGCTGTTATTCCCATTCCCATTCCCATTTGAACCCGTGGGTTTGTGGTTGTTGTTGTTGCTGTTACCTCCAGGAGGTGGTCGCAAGGAGCGCCCACTTGAATGTGAGTCCTTGGGTCTCTCTCATTTTCCAGTCTGTGCCTTGTGCAGAGCGTTGGAGGTTTGTTCCACTTTTTCTGCTTCACGGTACAGGCTTTGAAGGTTGGTAACCTGGTCCAGGGTCACATGTCTCATCACGTGCAACTTGAGAGTGTTGTAGTACATGAGGTGTGTGGCTGGGGTGTCAAAGGCCATATCAGATGGGGCACAGAGACGGAGTTCCTTGTAGGCGCGGGTAAGTTCCTTCATGGTGCCTGTCTGGGTTAGGTTCTTTACTTGGTGTATGATCATGAGTGCCGTATCCTTAAGCACAAATCTTGCCAAGAAGTCCTGTTTGAAGGTGTCCCAGTTCTTGTCAGTGTACTCTTTGTGCCACTTGTCACACCAGGTGCCAACGTCATGGGTCAGACAAATGGAAATCTCCGCAATTCAAAATTGCTGTGGGCATTCCATCTGAGCCAGCTTGCTTTGGGCAGACTGGATCCATGCAGCAGCATTGTCGTTGTTGGCCCCTGCAAAGGGCTCCAAGGCAGCGCTGCAAAGTCTTTGTGCAACATAGGCGGGCATGGTGGTTTTGTCAGCTGGTTGTGGCATTGAGGAGGGTGCCTGAAAGAACCCTTGGGCGGACAGGGCGTTGAAGGCGGGTAACAGGATCACCGTGTTTTGGTAGAGGACAAAGCCATCAGGTATCTTGGTACCAGGAGTATAAGGCGTCCAGTTGAGCAGGAGGCCAGACATAATTCTGTTGAGGATTTGTTGGCCGCGGCGTGTGAAGGCAACAGGCAGAATTTTTCAAGATTAGGTAGGATGGAGAGCCTACCTGTGCTACCAATGTTGTAACTATGCTGTTTTAGCAGAGTTACATGGGAAAAATATTTAGAAGATAGATAATAATCTTTAATGTGAGATAGTGATTATATAGCTATTGTGAATCAATTTATAGCAGGAACATGATTGGTGATCACACAGCTTGATGGAAGAGGGGGTGGCTTGATCCTGCTAATGAGTCAAGCGCCAAATTGAGGTATTCATTGTGAAGGATCATCATCTGTTCATGTTGATGAATTTGGTAATCCGAGTTGACTTCCTAGTCTGGCTTCAAGTGACTGGGTAATTGGATTACGGGTCACAAACCCGCTTGGTTGGAACCTTGCTGGCGGGTCAAGCCTGCAGTTTCAACAAAACAGTAATTTATTAATCCATTACATTATTATTACCTTACAAAATATGACTGAAAAGTTTACAGAATTATTACCAATAGGTAAATATACAGGCTGTAAAATGCACTATGTATCAATATTTTTACTAAGCGTTAATGGCTCTCTAATATAAACACAGTCCATTTATTTCAAATTATAATAAAAAAATCCACATTTATAATGGATTTTATTAGACAAAATGCATTGAGTTATGCACATAATATCAAAATACCAAGAGTTGACGTCTAATTGCAATATTTTAATGTAATATTTATGTTTATTGTCTTTAATTTATTAATGATGATGAAAAATATGTGCGCGTTGAAGATAGTACTATAAAGACCAGTTTTTTGATGGAATTTAAACAAAATGTCAACTATCTATAACTTGATTAATGAATTAGAAGTACACCTGCAAAAGGTTGTTGAAATAGAAAAAATATCAGGGAAATAGTGACAGGAAAGCTGGGTGACAAGGACCAGCCACTAATCCAGTCAAAAGAAAATGCTATGAATAAACTAGGAAATATTATAGACAAAAAAATAAAGAAGCATTACTAAATCTCCAGGGAACAATTCTATCAAGTCTGAAGTTCAACAATGCGGCCTTTAATTTGTGAGAGTTCTGGCAGGGGGCCAAAGAAAATAATAAGATCAAACTAATCAAAGGAAATGAAGTTCCAAAGGAAATTAACACCAATGAAGAGGAAAATAATCAAATGGAAACAGACAAAAACAAAACACAAGCAAGAAGCAGGAGCGCTTCACAAAATACAGAAACTTTATCAAATGAAAATCAAGAGGAAGCACAAGTTGCTGAAAAATAAGAAAAATTAAGTCCAGGAAAATTAATGAAGAGCAGCTAACACTCATGAAGTTTGCCAAAGTGGCGCCTGTGGCTGAGGGGGCCACAGGGGAAACAATTAGTAAGTCTTTTTATGTTTTACTTATATTTATTTTAGTCATCACCAGGAATGGGGATGAGGTCGCAGAAGTGGCAGCTTATATGCCAAGTTGGTTTTAAAGTAGTTTTAAAAGCTATGGCAACAAGCAAAATGAACTCAGATTTAAACGAAATCATTTCAGATTTAAACAAAATCCAACTAGCAGGTTAAAATATACACTCTGTTAACAGGGATTTTTGGCGTTAATAGGCAAAATGGGTCAACATAGCAAAGAAGGACTCACACGCAAAACAAAACCATTCAAAATGCAATCCAAAATACACGGATTCACAAACAAAATGGTGTGAGTTGACTTTTGGTGTACATATGGGACATTATTTTTCTTGTTATGCCTAGGCGCCAGATTGGTTATTTTATAACTTAATCACATTATTCATATTCAAATTATTCAGAAAGAGTAAAATACAATCAATCCCAAATATTTAATTGATCTTGGGCTTGGGTGATTTTTTAAAAAATAATTCATTGATTTTATAATTGAAAATTGCAACTTATAGTACTACTGAAAATATCTTAAGTGCTACTACAAACCAAAAATATTTATGATGAGTTGCATGGGAGAGTAATAGCAGCCCCAAAGCTATAAATGCTATTACCCTATCTTTGGCTCATCATAAATATTCTTAGTTTGTTTCAGAAAAAAAGGTTGTTGTTTTTGAAAGACTGATAACTCTATTTAAAATACACCCTCTAGTAAGCTGCCCTACTTCATGAACTTGCCCCAATACACTACTAGCATCTTCTGATATTTTTGTTTCTCTGGTATCATCACGTGATTTCAAATGATAAAATATCTCAGAATATTCTGAGAAGCTTTCAAATGTTAAAGGTGAAGTATATAACTTCCCATCTTTCATCAAATATGAAATATTAATGCGCAGATTTTTAACTTCAAGCTCTCTTTTTATAGGCCTAAATTTCCTTTCATAAATATAAAAAAATGCTTTTTGGGAAACAATTGAACCAGTTAAAGATGAATTGTATAATTCTTTTCTTCTTTCTTCTTTCTCACAAATATTTTTTAGATCATTAATGTTGTTAATATAAAGTACATTTTCTTTTTCCTTTAAAATTTTTGATATTACACCAAAGTGACCATCAACAATGCTTTTTCCATGGCATTCAACAAAACGGTTATATTTTATGGAACCCTTAATATATTTAGGTGCCTCTTTAAATAAGTAATATAAAAATTCATATGATCTAAAACGATTTCCATTATCTGTCCATACTTTTATATTTTTTATTTTTTTAAATCTATCTAATTTAAGAAGACTTATTAGACATTCACCTGAAAATAAAGAATCATGTGATAATATTTGAGACAAAAAATCATGATATTCATATTTAATTTTATTGTTTTCTTTAAAAACTAATGCAAACCCTAATAATGAGATTGGTTTTTTTGAATAAAAACAATTATTGGTCTCAATTGGACCACCTCCAACCTTTAAGTTTTCTTTATAATCTATAACTACAACACAAGACTCATCATCTAGTTCATTAATATCTTTTTTATATTCACAATTTTGATGAACATAAAAGTCTTGGTGCTGATTAATAGTCTTTAAGTCATTGTCTATAGATTCTGGTAATGGTAAGTTTTTACTTTCACATTCTTCCTTCTTTTTTTCTAGTGAATTTTTTAAATTACAAATATTGCACATATCGGTTTGTTTTTTACTTTTTATTATATTTTTAGGGATTAATTTATAGTAAGTAGAAATTGAAACTGAAATTTCATTTTTTATTTTCATATTTTCATATATTTCTTTTTTTGTTTTAAGTAGAGAGTATTTAATTTCAGTTGAGTAATTACTCATCTCTTTTTCTATATCTTTATAAATTTTTTCAGGCACTTTTTTTGTAAACTGGCTTGTTTCAAAAGAATTTTCCAGCAATTTTTTAATTATTTTTTTAGTTATTTCTTTTTTTAATGAATAGTTATTATTTTTTTGGCTTTTTTTGTTTAAGCTTACATTTTTATTTTTATTTATTTTTCTTGAGTATTCAAACTCACTTTTGGTTATATTAAACCCCATATCATTAAGCTCTTTTAAAGAGTAACTGGAAGTAACCAGAGATCGCAAGGCTGGGAGATGTTTTTGGGGAGAAGATTTCATGAGATCCTTTAAGTTTTCAATGAACTCATTGCCTTTTTGATTTTGAATAGTTGGCAGGAACTGAGCTTTCCCAAATTCAGTTTGAGTAAGGAAGTGCTTGATGAAATTATCAAGATCATCACCAGCAATAAAGAGGAATGCCTTTTTTAACATTGCAATTCTCTCTCTTTTTGTTGAAGCTCCCAAGGAAAAAAAGGGTAGCATGGAAGAAGTAAATTTAACTGAGGACATGGTAGTATTTTGAATCTGTAATTAGGTCAGATCTTTGATGTGTGCCTTAATGATGGAGTAGTTATGATCAGAATGTGGTCTTTGAATTGGGTTATTTGGATTAGAAGCTCTGTGGTACTTTAGCTCTTATATACCAAGCTAAATGACACCATTCTGAAAGAAATGGTGTGATAGCTTTTATTATAGTTTGAACTTGAATTTATGTTTGCAGAAATTAATTAAATACCCAGTTTTCATGCACAAGTGATATATGTGAAGCAGCTAAGCATTATTATTACATCATATCCTCTTTGTAATCAATGCAAATCAATTAAAATGATGTATTCAGTTAATTGTAACTCTTCTGCATATTTTTAAATGATAAAATATTAAAGAATTCCATTTAAAGAATGCTCAATTTGAGGTTCGAAGCTCACTTGAACCTTAAAATCAATCTAAACAGTGATAAAAACATCCTAACTTCAAACTATCATAAAATCCTAGAGAATTGAGCTTTTTAAATAAAATAAAATGCAAAAATAAAGCTCTCAATCTTATCTTTAATTTCGTCAAATAAAAAACATCTGTTGTGTATTCAAAAAAGAGTATTTATTAGCTTTGAAGTGATCTACTTTATATCATTAGATATAATCATATAATAAAATCTGGATTATGCTCTTTTAAATTACTTTTGCTTTAATATTGAGCATAGTATACATATTAAAATTTTTACACCAATAGAAAGATAAGATTCTTAGCTTCATTTTGATAGTTTACAGTGTGAAAAAATATTAATTTTTCATTGAGTTATTAATGTTTTAAATATAAATTGTGTAATTAGTTACTTTTTCAAAATCGAACTGTGTTATGCTGCGACTTGAGCAGCATGTGCATTAGAAAATGGCCTAATCTCTAAAATAATGACCCATATGTTTACTACTGTAAATTCAGAACCTGAACATAAAAATGCGGGATTGTCAAATCCTTGGTCCAAATTTCAAATCACTTTTGCGGGCAACTCAGCTGAGTGAAAAATAAAATATTTAATAAAATCAACCATTTATTTTGATTTTTTTGGTTTATTTAAATTGGCAAATTTCGAATCTCTTGAGCAGATAACTCAACTAACAAAAGACAAAACTCAGTAAACAAATGCAGGATACATGAATCAGAAATGCAGGATTCTAATGTACGATTTGAGATTTCCTGTATTTCAATCAAATCATGGACATCATGCAAAAATTAACAAATCTGAAATTGTGGAATTGTCAAATCCAAGAACCAAATTTCAAATCATTATTGCAAGGAATTTGAAATAAATATAATTTATGAGCATCTCAAAAAGGATGCTAAAGGATATAGAGTGGATTTGTGCTAATTCTTTTAGGAATCATAGGCATTCTCAAAAATCACCCTATTCCATTTTAGGACAGCTAAAATTTTGATGCTTGATTACAGTAGATTTTAGGAGACGCTAATAATAAAGTAGAATTATATATTACAATCTATCTTATCATGTTGTCTTTCCTTTGGTGTATTGATAATGTGTTTGCAATTAATTGGACAGCTTGATTTCCTATTGCCAAGGCAACTAGAGGTGAAGCTGTCCAATTAATTGCAAACACATTATTAACACACCAAAGGAAAGACAACGTGATAAGATAAATTGTAATATATAATTCTACTTTATTATTAGCGTCTTCTAAAATCTACTGTAATCAAGTACCCTTAGTAGCAATACATGAATACATAGTTAGTAAACTGATGTTTTATCTTCCCCCTCCTTTCTTCCTTGAAAATAAGTTTGTTTGGCCCCTGGCTACGCCGGGGCCAAAAAACTTTTAAAAAATTTCTGCGTCATCAGGAGAGTAGCTCATAAATCATTATATGGTTTTATGGTTGCTATATCTGTAATTTGAAGTGTATAATATTGCATCATTTCCAGTTTAGATAATTTTTCATTTCACTTAATTTCATGTCTAAACATGGGTGTTTAGATTAGATTTTTCATTTGATTTTATCCAGAGTGGAGCTTCTTGATTTGGGTTAATTTGTCCTAGTTACTTACTGTACATTCAATTTGGATTCCAGTTCCCGCAATTATTATTTGAGTTTACTAGTGGCATTCAAAAGCAATTTGAAATTTGGTTCTTGGATTTGACAATCCCGCATTCCAAAAAACATAGTAAACTTAATGGAAATGGTTGATGGAT
>QTSX02004709.1:0-20136 GCA_014839935.2 Entomophthora muscae | reverse complement strand
CATAGCTACTCCACTGGCGTCAGTGTACAAGATGAACTCCTTATCATAATTAGGGTATACTAGGATGGGAGCCTCTTTAAGCTTGGCCTTCAGCGCCTCAAAGAATTGCTGTTGGCTGTCAGTCCATTCAAAGGGTACATTGTGAAGGAGTTGGACAAGGGGTTTGCTCAATTCAGCAAAGTCAGGGATGAACTGTCAATAGTACCCCGTTATACCAAGAAATACTTGGACCTCCTGTAGGTTTGTGGGAGGCAGCATCTTGTCAATGGCTTCCACCATAAAATTCATGGGGTGTATTCCAGTCTGGGTGACTTCATGGCCCAAGAATTTGAGTTGCTCTTTAAAGAAGGAGCTCTTGGAGGGTTGAGCTTTAAGCCAGCTTCATGAATCTTAATGAAGACAGCCTTTAGATGATCCAAATGGTTGTTAAATATGGAGCTGAACAAAGTGATATCATCAAGATATACAAGGACATAGGAGATCTTGAGATCTTGTAGGATGGAGTCCATAGCCCATTGAAATGTAGCAGGGGCATTGCAAAGTCCTTGGGACATACAAGTGAGTTAAAAAAGGCCTTCTGAGGTGATAAGCGCAGCCTGCTCTCTGTCTTCAGGAGATAAGCCAACTTGCCAGTATCCAGAGGCTAGATCCATGGCTGAGAAAAACTTGGAACCACCCAGCTGTCTGAGAGCATTGTCAATTCTGGGCAAAGGGTACAAGTCTTTCTTAGTGAGAGAGTTCAGGCGGCAATAATCCATTACAATGCAATGTCCACCATCTTTCTTCTTGAGAATCAGTAACAGGGAGGCCCAAGGACTTTTGGAAGGAGCTAGTAACCCAGCGTCCAGAAGTTGTTTGAGTTCTTTAGACACCTGAGCATCCTCCACCCTACTACAGCGGTATGGTTTGGCACAAAAGGGGGGCGCATCCCCAGTATCAATCTGATGGATGACTCCTTTAGCTAGGCCATAGTCTGTAGGTCCAGAGGCAAAAATGTTGCTGAACTGATCAAGCAGTTCCAGAACATCTTTTTGTTGAATGGGAGACAGTTGGGGGAAATCAGCAGCGGTGAATAGGGAGAGAACATGAGGGTCTTCTCCAGATAAATTAAAGTTGCTGAAGGTTCCAAAAGGATAGAGAGACGCCACCTGTTCTGCTCCTAATATGCGACCATGCCCTACAACTTGGACCCAAGATACCTGCATAGACAAATCAGTCAGTTTAGCTAGCAACAGCTGTACAGGCTCTTTATGAGTCTGATCTAAGATCCCTGGGCATAATTGAGGCTCTTTGCGGCTTAGAGATTCAGGAGAGTATAGATCCAGGAATGACTTTTCAGGAAGTTCTAAGATATCTGAGATTCTATAATCACTTGGGAGTCTGGAGGAATGGTGAAAGCCACGGGGGCAAGAAGAGACACACTTCTCTCTGCAGGACAGGTTTCAGGAGGGGAACACATATTGGAGGAATGAGTTCTGTACTTAAGCAAGAAGATACCTGTGTGATATTTAAGCACACAAGTCTTAAGGTGTTTGCCCAGGAGATGCAGAGGTTCTTCAAAAATTAAAGGGCCTCATATCCTAAGAGAGATAGGTAACAATCTTGAAGGTTTACAATCCCATTATATTCTCAGAGGAATCACATACCAACCAGGAGATAATAGCTTTTGTTCTCTAGGACAACAGCTGGAAGACGCAATGAGGAGTTTTCTTAACCTTATGGGCAGGGTGGAGTAGGCACCAATGGCTTGAGTTTGAGACATGCCAGCAGTACCATATGATTAAGTGTAGTTGAGGTCAGGGAACAGCTTAAGCTTCTTCATTAGCTTGGATGATACCACATTGACTGGAGAACCCGTGCCCAGAATTGCCTTGATCTTAACCTTTTGGATCAATACTTCCATACAGGTAGTATCTTTCCCAAAGGGGGGCAAGACAGCTAGAACGTCTTGCACAGCTTTCAGATATTTCTCCCATTTAGCTAATATGCATTTTAAGTCAGAAATTTCCTTATACACAGTCTGCAACGGGAGAGAAACAGACACATTATGAAAGAGAGCCTCAGCTAGCTCAAAGGCTTCTTCAGAAGAGTATACCAGGACAGGAGTTTGGTGAGCCTGGGCTAGGTAAGGGCGAGCCATCATGGCCTTGGCTTCACTTGAAGGTGGGCAAGTTGTAGTTGTGGTTATTCCTGAGCAAAGCTTGTAAGGGACTGACACAGTTTCCGGGACAGCCAAAACAGAGTAGCCATAACTATCTGATTCATCATAGTTGTAATCTTCAGATTCAGAATCACTAGAAAGATTGTGAAACAGGTGAAGGATAGTTGGGCCAGCTGAAGGGGGAAGATTTCTTGTTGGAGGGGGGATCAGGAGGAGATAGGGGAGATTTTTCAGCAGAGAGCGTCTCCGCCTCTAAGCTGACCTCTATTTTCCCGCCTTCTCCTTTGGGTTGTAACCTTCTCCCAAGGGTTGGTGCAGGTACTCAAGTGGTGTGCTATTTGACCAAATTTATGACATCCTTGTCTCTTAGGCTGTCCACCTGATCCCAGAGTCATAATGCGCGGAGTACGGGAGGTAGTCCCTGCGTTACTGGCTTATTCTTGCAAACCATGGTACCCCTGTGGGTTAAATGCATGTCTTGCAAGAGGGTTTTAATACTCTTAATGGAAGTAAGAGAAGCTTTGAGTGCCTTAAAGTTCAGGAATAGGATAACTTTCACCTTCAAAGCATTTGAACATGCTGTATAAGCTTCACAGGGAGTTAACTGACAACTAATGATTAACTGTTGTCCTTCAATATAGAAGCGGTCAGCAAACTCAGCCAGAATTTCCTTGAGCTTAAAGGCAATGTGCATAAATGCATCTTTCTTGACCTCCAAGATGAGATCTCCTCTGAATTCCTCAATCAGGAGGCATTTCATGTCCTCCCAAGTGACAATAGAAGGGAGTTTTGGGACCACAGCTTCTTGGCATGTAGGATGCAGGCAGGTAATAATATGCTTCTTTTTAAGCTTGTCAGTAGCCCTATGCATTGAAGTTTTGTAGATTTTCAGAAAGGCAGCAATGGTAGAGGTTTTAGGGTCAAATATCTGCTTAAAGGAAGGCTTATAGTTGGGGTCAATGGATAATGAGGTGGATTGGCTGTTGTCACCTGGGCTGAGAACATTGATGTGGGGACTGACCTCAAACCTAGATTCTTCAGCAGATTTTCTAGCCCATAGAAGTCAAAGGCTCTCTTCCAGTGTGTCCAGTGTAGAGCTGTTTTTTCTACTGATATCCCTGGTGGTGGCAGCAGAATCTCCAAATTCATCAATCTTAATCTGTTGCACTGCAAGTGTACCAGCAATCTCATTGATAAAAGTAGCCAGGGAAGCTGCTTGAGCAGTCAAAGGGGTAACCTGTCCATTTATTGTCTCTTTCAAGCGAGAGAGGCTCTTTACCTCCTGTTCTAGAGCATCCTGACTATCCACAACATCATTTGTTACTTCCACTAAATGATCCAAGGCAAGAGCACAGTTGACACAAGGCTGGCCTTCCAAGCCAGGGAAACACCCATGATTGATATGGGTAGGAGTACCAGTGACCTCAGCCTCCCCTTTGCCATCAGAGTCAGAGGACAAATCACCAGGGTCAGAGAGGCCTTGTCTCAAGTACTCAATCTCACCTCGTAAGGTAGCTACTTGGTTGGTTAGTGAGGCACTGCAAGGGTCAGGCATAGGCTCTACTGGTGGAGGGTTTGTAACAGAGTTTTGACGTCAAGTAGTGGCTTTGAGTTCAGCTATGGCTTCCCATACCTTAACTTCAAAGGCAGACGGGACCTCAACAGAAGGAGCAGGAGGAGTTAATTCAAAGGAAGCTACTCTATTGTCAACGTATTTTTGAGCTTGACACAGAGTTTTTTCTAGTGTGGCCTTATCCAGACCATATTGTTGGTGCATTTGTTAGCCCAATTATTGATGTGGGTCCCAACCAAATCAAGTTGCAAATTAACATGTTCTTTGAATTGGTTAAGTTCACTAACCAGAGTCTCAAAATCTTGATAATGATTTAGAATGGTTGCTTATATCTGCCCACACCACATAGCTTGATGATCATCCACTTTGCACAGTCAATCCTTGATATACCCAGGGATTAAGGAGAAAATAGAGTTCAAGGACAAGGTTAAGTACTTCTGTGAAGCCAGCAAGTTGCTCTGGTTATCTGAAATACAAGCAAAGAGGCATTGGACCATTCTTGATAGGCCATATTTTGCACATGATTGTTGGAGACAGCAGTGGCTACAGCATTCAAAAGCTGATTCTTTGGTCCTAGCGCCAATTGATGATGAACCAAGGCAGGTTGGATGAATTGATTGACTAATACACCAATAGTCTCCATAGACTCTATCAATGCGGTGGAAGACCAAAGTCTAAGAGGAAGGAATAAAGATCTTTAGAAACATACCCAGGACGGAGACCAGGGATAGTGTACATTGCCATAAAGCCTTTGTGGAGAAGGTAGCATGTGGAAGCGCAAGCTTGCTCATAATTGAGCAAGAAAGCTGGAAAGGGGGCCCAAGCAGGCCCAGGAGACAACACCATTACCATGGAAGTTGAGGGGGTATCAATGATATCTTCTTCTAGAGGAGGACTAGAAACTTTAGGTTGTTTGGGTACTTCAGAAACAAAAGGGGAAGGACCAGAGAATGCATGGGGGAACAGAGCAACCAAGGGGCTTGCAGCCCCTGTAGTGAGCATCATTTTGCTGTGGTTGGCTCCTGGGGACAACATCCAGGAGGACACAGTGGGAAATCTTTATAACAAAAGATTTGAGGTTTGAAGCTAACCTTGGGTTAGCCTTCAGGGCAGAATTAAGGGTATATACCTTAATTTCCTGGAATACAAGATGAGGAATTTCTTTTGGAAAAAAGGAAATGAAAAGCTTGAAGAATATTAAAGCCAACACAAATATGGATAAACTTGTCTTTATTAGGAGAAATGATTTTACTTAAATAGTAGACAAGGGTTAATATTAACTCATTAGGTAGACAGAGTGGTTGAGGGGGTCACGTTGAGGTGAGGTCATACCAGGATCAGACAAGGGCAGGTATGGTATTCTGAAATGGGTGGACATTGAAACAGACCCATTTACGGAAGGCAAGAATTTCCCAAAATTGAAGGCAAAAACAATCAAATCTTGCACATATCACTATTTGAATGCCATATCAAAATAGCATTAATGGCGTGATTTCCAACAATGGGTAAGTTTTTGGTGGTTTTCTCCCCTCTAATAAATCTGCCCTCTACTTGAATTGAGATAACCCTCCCCCACAGTAGCTTCATCTTTGCCTCAGATTTTGGATACATTCTCTGACTCCCATCTTTGTAATGATTTACATGGGAAACTGTTTTGCAGGTATGGGCTGATGTTGGCCAGGTAGATAATTGTTTCATATGAGAGCTAATATTTTTTGGTTTTGTTTGTTTGTCCATCTGTGGTAGCTAGGGTTTTGCTCAAATGAGGTGGTTGGGGTTTAGTTTTTACCTTGGAGTTTTAGTAAGATGGCCTCTTTCTAGCACTTTAGAAGGATAGAAAAGTGGCCTTCTCTGGATTTTTATATCAAGTAGTATACACATCCTTAGACCATCTGAGATAATAATACAGCTAGTGCTATTCCCTGGGATATATGTGCATAGCCAGCACTGAAATTCTGATACCAACTGGGGTGAGAATACAGTTGGGTTACTTTACCTGAGAATGGGGTAAAATTTCTCTTCCTAAAAAATCAAGGGCATCTTTAAGGAGTTCTTGTTGCTACTGTACAAACAAATATATCCCATAAACATTCTTAGGGTGTCTTTTCAGAGATACAACTGCAGAACTTAATAATTTGGAGGTATCTGGGAAGTGAAGTTAGTTACTTTATGTCTTAAAGCTCAAGCTAACCACTTAGGTGAGTAAACTAGTAATGGTGTACAAGGTATGTCTACTTCTGATGAACTAGAGGAGGCCAATGATGAGGGTTAGTCTAGGTAAAAGCCACTAAAGGTGACTTAGCACCCAGAGTCTAGGTGTATTTTACTGATGGGGACCACAAAACAAAGCCTAGGTAGAGGTCACTCATTGGGGATTAACTACATGCTTATATAGCTATGCAAAGTGCTAGACTATTTTTTAAGGTTTTAATGGTTTGTGGAAAGGTTTCAATGTTTCTCCAAAGTGGCTCGTAAGCAAAGAGAGAAGCTAAACAGAGCAGAGAAAAGTTAAGCAAAGGCATATAATTGTTTCTCTGAGGAAAAGTTGCCGAAGGGGCAGAAGGCTGAGTGGTTCAAGAAAATTTCTTCTATCAATTTTTCTATGGCGGAAAATCTAAATTTTTTGAAAAGATTACACAGAAACAGTATTCCTAGCAGATTTCAATCAAAACTTTTGTTGAAACACAGAGAAATATTTAAGAAAACAGGGAAGCTGTTCAGTACCTGAGAAAAATTTCAACATTTTTCTTGCTGGAGCATTGATTTTCTATTTTAGATGCAGCAAACCTGTGATCAAGATGAAATGTTTCATATGTTTGAAGATAGTGAACTTCAATAGGATTGCTTGAGGTTGAAGAATAGTTTAAATATTTTCATTGGTAGAA
Organism: Entomophthora muscae; assembly: GCA_014839935.2. Classification (NCBI taxonomy): domain Eukaryota; kingdom Fungi; phylum Entomophthoromycota; class Entomophthoromycetes; order Entomophthorales; family Entomophthoraceae; genus Entomophthora; species Entomophthora muscae. The sequence continues at coordinate 13,517 of QTSX02004709.1, read as the reverse complement.
AATATAAAGCTTAATTAATATATTAAAAATCAGGAAGAATTACTGGGATTGAATAGAGTAAGTTTGGAAGAATATTATATTATAGAAAGATGAAAGCAAGAACTATTTTAAGCTTTTGAAAGAACCAGCCTAAAAGGAATTAGTCTAAGATAGGAGTGTTATATAACAGTGATTGATGGGAAAAGGGCTAGAAAAAAGGCTGTTATTATAAGATCTTAAGTTTGAATAATCTTGGAATTCAAAGTTAAAGAAATTCATTCAAAGAACAGTGAAAAAGAAGCTGGTGGTTTCTCAAGATATTTATAAAAAATTAGGGGCCCTGAAGCCTGCAAAAAATTGCATTTTAGAAGATTTCTAAGGGTATCACTTCTGTTAATAAAGAATTTCACAACCTCACACATTTACAAGAATTTTGACCTTCTAATCTTTTACCCACATATTTTACCTGAGTGTTGGGAAAGAGGAGCAATACAGAAAGCGCTGTAAAATTTTTAAGCTCTAGACATCTGATGATGAATGGAAAAGATTGGCAATAGGGGTATCAATTACAGAAATAATACAATATCTCCTCATTGTGAATTCACTACACTCTTCTGGAGTTGTATATCCCAAGAAAATAAAAAACCTCAGGCAGATATCATGAACACAGTGATGATACAAGAATGCTATTAGAAAAAGCCCTGAGGATTTTTTAGGGCTGCAATAATGACATGCTACTATGAGATTAGAACTATACTTGAAAAACATTACCCAAATCTAGTTAGTCTCTGGCTTTGATCCAGGACACACCTTGTTGTTCTCCAAGTGCTGTATAATCACACAGGTGTGGCTTTAAATTATATTTCATCACTATCAGTTATCTGATAGCTGGCCAGACCTGGTTTAAAGCCCAGGAAGGCACTTGTCTACAGTCTTAAAGGGTGGAAGTTTTTGCAAGCTGCTTTGTTTTACACTTTGACTGACAGCTTGGTTCAACTTCCCTTAGTATGTAATGTCACTATATAGCTATTTTTTAGAATAACTTAGACTGGAATATTGACCATGCTGCCATAATTCTGATTAATTCTTTTCCTTAGCAGAGGATTCAGGATTCTCAATCAACAAGGCCAGATAAGCTGGTTCATATTGTCACTGTTGCTATATTTAAAGACATTTATTGATTATCTCTTCTTCTTTTCAACTTAACAATAAGTATTGTCATTTATCTGTATTTCTTGTCAACACACATTATATTAGTAGTCAGAGAAAATAATATGAATTCATATATAGATTTTTTATGTAAAATTACAGATGTAAAATAAAACTTTTCCCATATTTATGAAGAGATAACATAAATTATTCCTGGTTGCAGGTCTATTCAGACCTTTTACATATGTAGGGCTCAAGAGAAAATGTCTAAAAAAAGTCATGTGTTCTTTATGTGTATCCCTAGCATCCTAACATCAAGCATTAAATCCTTGAAGATGATATCATAGCACAGTTTATAGCTTTCTGATGATAATTTCAGTAGCTTAAAAAAAGCTTTGTAGCTGTAAGGTTTCAATCTTCTTAATAAAACTAGAGGGTTGACTCCTGTATATTTATTTCTAAATATCTTTCACCTTCTGAGTCATGCTTAGGATGACTTCAAAGACTTGTGTGAGGTTTAAAGATGAAAAGGGGTGTCTAAGAAGCCAAAAATTTAAGTTTTGAGAGGTTTTAACCTGTTAACCCTCAGTGGTATCTGAAATCATATAACTTTATCACTATTTTTTGGGATTTTTTCCCTATAATAAAACTAGGGTATATAAGTTAACCTATCAACTTTAAGATGCTTATGTTAGCTAATGTTTCAATAAGTATATGCATGGTAATAGTTCTAGTATGGAATGTGATGATAAAAACATCATTAAGTGATGTGCTATATATACATTGTATAGTTTTTCCCAAGTGAAATTGTTGTTTTTGGCTCTTGGGGACAACATCCAGGAAGACACAGTGGGAAAATTTCTTTAAGAAAGGTTTGAGGTTTGAAGCTAGTGTTGTAACTGTGCTGTTTTAGCAGATTTACATGGGGAAAAATATTTAGGAGATAGATAATAATCTTTATTGAGAGATAATGATTATATAGTTACTGTGAATTAATAGATACCAGGAACATGATTGGTGATCACACGGCTGGATGAAAGAAGGGGGTGGCTTGATCCTGATAATGAGTCAAGCGCCAAATTGAGGTATCCACCGTGAAGGATCATCATCTGGGTCATTATTTTAGGGGTTAGGCCATTTTCTAATGCACATGCTGCTCAAGTCGCAGTATAACACAGTTTGATTTTGAAAAAGTAACTAATTACATATTTTATATTTAAAACTTTAATAACTCAATGAAAAATTAATATTTTTTCACACTGTAAACTATCAAAATGATTCTAAGAATCTTATCTTTCTATTGGTGGAAAGATTTCAGTATTTATAATATGCTCAATATTAAAGCAAAAGTAATTTAAAAGAGTATAATCAAGATTTTATTATATGATTATATCTAATGATATAAAGTAGATCACTTCAAAACTAATAAATACTCTTTTTTTAATATACTACAGCTTTTTTTATTTTATGAAATTAATGATAAGATTGAGAGCTTTATTTTTGCATTTTATTTTATTTAAAAAGCTCAATTATTTAGGATTTTATGATAGTTTGAAGTTAGGGTGTTTTTATCACTGTTTAGATTGATTTTAAGGTTCAAGTGAGCTTCGAACCTCAAATTAAGCATTCTTTAAATGGAATTCTTTAATATTTTATCATTTTAAAAATATGCGGAAGAGTTACAATTAACTGAATACATCATTTTAATTGATTTGCATTGATTGCAAAGAGGATACAATGTAATAATAATGTTTAGCTGCTTCACATGCATCACTTATGCATGAAAACTGGTTATTTAATCAATTCTGCAAACATAAATTCAAGTTCAAACTATGATAAAAGCTATCACACCATTTCTTTCAGAATGGTGTCATTTAGCTTGGTATATAAGAGCTAAAGCACCACAAAGCTAATCCAAAAGACCCCATTCAAAGGCCACATTCTGATCATAACTACTCCAACATTAAGGCGCACTTCAGAGATCTGACCTAATTACAGATTCAAAATACTACCATGTTCTCAGTTAAATTTACTTCTGCCATGCTACCCTTTTTTTCCTTGGGAGCTTCAACAAAAAGAGAGAGAATTGCAATGTTAAAAAAGGCATTCCTCTTTATTGCTGGTGATGATCTTGATAATTTCATCAAGCACTTCCTTACTCAAACTGAATTTGGGAAAGCTCAGTTCCTGCCAACTATTCAAATTCAAAAAGACAATGAGTTCATTGAAAACTTAAAGGATCTCAAGAAATCTTCTCCCCAAAAACATCTCCCAGCCTTGCAATCTCTGGTTACTTCCAGTTACTCTTTAAAAGAGCTTAATGATATGGGTTTTAATATAACCAAAAGTGAGTTTGAATACTCAAGAAAAGTAAATAAAAATAAAAATGTAAGCTTAAACAAAAAAAGCCAAAAAAAACAATAACTATTCATTAAAAAAAGAAATAACTAAAAAAATAATTAAAAAATTGCTGGAAAATTCTTTTGAAACAAGCCAGTTTACAAAAAAAGTGCCTGAAAAAATTTATAAAGATATAGAAAAAGAGATGAGTAATTACTCAACTGAAATTAAATACTCTCTACTTAAAACAAAAAAAGAAATATATGAAAATAAAAAATGAAATTTTGGTTTCAATTTCTACTTACTATAAATTAATCCCTAAAAATATAATAAAAAGTAAAAAATAAACTGATATGTGCAATATTTATAATTTAAAAAATTCACTAGAAAAAAAGAAGGAAGAATGTGAAAGTAAAAACTTGCCATTACCAGAATCTATAGACAATGACTTAAAGACTATTAATCAGCACCAAGACTTTTATGTTCATCAAAATTGTGAATATAAAAAAGATATTAATGAATTAGATGATGAGTCTTGTGTTGTAGTTATAGATTATAAAGAAAACTTAAAGGTTGGAGGTGGTCCCATTGAGACCAATAATTGTTTTTATTCAAAAAAACCAATCTCATTATTAGGGCTTGCATTAGTTTTTAAAGAAAACAATAAAACCAAATATGGATATCATGATTTTTTATCTCAAATTTATCACATGATTCTTTATTTTCAGGTGAATGTCTAATTAGTCTTCTTAAATTAGATATATTTAAAAAAAATAAAAAAAATAAAAGTGTGGACTGATAATGGAAATCATTTTAGATCATATGAATTTTTATATTACTTATTATAAGAGGCACCTAAATATATTAAGAGTTCTATAAAATATAATTGTTTTGTGGAATGTCATGGAAAAAGCATTGCTGATGGTCACTTTGGTGTAATATAAAAAATGTTAAAGGAAAAAATGAGCTTTATATTAAAAATATTAATGATCTTAAAAATACTTTTGGGCAAGAAGAAAAAAGAAAAGAATTATATAAATCAGTACTAACAGGCTCAAACATTTCTCAAAAGTCATTCTTTTACATTTATGAAAGAAAAGTTAGGCCTATAAAAAGAGAGCTTGAAGTTAAAAATCTGTGCATTAATCTTTCATTTTGATGAAAGATGGGAAGTTATATACTTCACCTCTAACATTTGAAAGTTTACCAGAATATTCTGAGATAATCTATCATTTGAAATCACGTGATTATACCAGAGAAACAAAAATATCAGAAGATGCTAGTGATGTATTGGGGCAAGTTCATGAAGTAGGGCAACTTACTAGAGGGTGTATTTTAAATAGAGTTATCAGTCTTTCAAAAACAACAACCTTTTTTTCTGAAACAAACTAAGAATATTTATGATGAGCCAAAGATAGGGTAATAGCATTTATAGCTTTGGGCTGCTATTACTCTCCCATGCAACTCATCATAAATATTTTTGGTTTTTAGTTTGTAGTAGCAATTAAGATATTTTCAATAATACTATAAGTTGCAATTTTCAATTCTAAAATTGATGATTTATTTTTAAAAAAAATCATCTAGGCCCAAGATTAATTAAAGTTTTGGAATTTCTTGATTGCATTTTAAGCTTTCTGAATAATTTGAATATGAATAATGCAATTAAGCTATAAAAGAATAAATCTGGCGCCTAGGCATAACAAGAAAAATAATGACCCATCTGTTCATGTTGATGGATTTGGTAATTCAAGTTGACTTCCTAGTCTGGCTTTGGGTGACCGGATAATTGGATTGCGGGTCACAAACCCGCTTGGTTGGAACCTTGCTGGCGGGTCAAGCCTGCGGCTTAGACACTAGCCTTGGGTTAGCCTTCAGGGCAAGATTAAGGGCATGTACCTTAATTTCCTGCAATACAAGATGAGGAATTACTTTTGGAAAAAAAGAAAGGAAAATCTTGAAGAATATTAAAGCCAACACAAATATGGATAAACTTGTCTTCATTAGGAGAAATTATTCTAATTAGATAGTAGACATTAGTCAATGATCATTCATTAGGTAGACAGAGTGGTTGATGAGGTTATGTTGAGCTGAACTTGTACCAGGATCAGAAGTGTGCAGGTAGGATAATCTGGAATGGATGTACATTGATGTCAACCCATTTAAGGAGGGTGAACAATTTCTGAAGTCAAAGACAAAACCAGCCAAGTCCTCACATGTATCAATATTTGAAGGCCATATCAAAATAGCATAAATGGCCCAGTTTCTGACAGAAATTCTCAAGATGAGATAGGTGAGACCCAGGTTACTACCCTGTTATGGTAGAAAATCAAATGAAAGGGATAGTACGTCCTCATAAAACCCAGAATCAGCAAAGAACCGCAGCCAAACCCCTGAAAGAAATAGATAACTTAAATGCTGTCATAGACAAAAAATAGGTCAAAGCTGGGGTCGCCCAAATAGCCCTTGAAAATCTGGACCTGCCTTATTTTTTCCCAAATAATTATGACAATAAAATTATGTGTTACACGCTATTTTGGGATGACAGCGCTTGACCTGCTGGTTGTGGGATTTTCAAATTATGCCGTCATCAACTTGAATTCCAATGCAGGACTATCAACTGCTGAAAATATTCTTGCCAGCCAATCAGAAGCCGTGGAATCCCCTCCTGCCCCATCCTGAACTCCCTTAAGACTTTCTCATTTCCCCTCTAGAAACTTGTTTCTAGATAGCTTAATTTCCCTCCAAAATAAAAGAAAGTTATCCCAAAATGATGGCGTATCTGGGGCTATTTGCCCCTGTCCTAGAAAAGATTAGCCTTTGTGGTGGTCAAGGTTGCCGCTGATTCCATAGCAGCAACCTGGCCCGCCCTTTACATGCTAATGCTCTCAGATTTTTTTTCTAATTTCCCTTTGCAAGTTATTTGCCTACTGAGGATTTCTACCTCCATCTTCTGCTACACTGCAATTGGATCCAAGATGTTGAACCCATCCTCTCAATTTGGTCTCCTGCTTGTCAAGCAACTTACAATTTGTTTATTATATCCTCATTGTATTTCTTTGAATCATGCTGCATACTGTGATATTAGGCTGATTGACCACAAATGATCAGGCTAATCATTGCACGCAGATCTTAGATAGTTACATGTCGTATTATCACTAGGTTATCATTATATTAAGTGTAGTAATTATACACCGTATAATCACCAACATATTATAATTGAAATAGCAGTTATACACCGTGTAATTGTTAGTTTATTAGATTAGATGCAACAATTATACGCTGTATTATCACTGATCATCATCCTAATGTGTATTGATTATACGCTGTATATTACTCACTTCATTATAATTGATGTAACTATTATACGCCGTATAAACGTTAGCCAATATGGTGAATATCATTGATTACATGGCGTTTAATCAATAAATCATCAAAGTATATCACCCATTCCATCCTACTGGACGTTGTATCAACTCAGTCTCACCCATCCTGATAGGTGTATATGAGTATATCAAATAAGTGATGCGCATATGGCTAGGAAATAATGAGTTTGAATCAACATTACACAGTGCATAATTGGGCTCCTTATAAGTTTTGATCAGCATTACATGGTAGATAATCCATGAGTCAATATTGGATTAAGCCAGCTATTATATGGCTTATAATTCCCAATTCAAACTGTTGCATTCATAAGTAGAAGACTCGCCAGCCAGAAAAGGATCACAGATTAAGCCCTACAAATGGAATATCAAAATTCCACCTTCCAATGCTGGAAGACAAATTAAGGACCATTTATAATTGTCAACTAAATACGGCGTAGTTTCCCAGCGCAATAATAGGTGTGTAAGATACAGCCAATTGATAAATGACAGTAGGCTAACTCAAGAAGAGCGTAGGCTGTAGCTGAAGTGCCATGCACACCTGCAAAGCCCAGTAGCAACACATGTGCCAAGGACAGCCAATCAGGATAGGCGCAACTAGCAAAGATGGATCTATTGTGAAGGTAGCCACTGAGAACTTTCTGAAAGGACAAGAACAAGGGTTGTTGCTATATATATTGGTACAGACACCTGAAAGGAGAACAACAAGTTCTTAGTTACACCTGGATAGATTGCAGCCGCTGGCTAGATTGTACTCCAGTTTCAATAAATGTAATTATCTTCAAAGTTCTATTCTATTGTAGTCTTTAGTGCTCTTGCATGGAATTAGGTAGAGTACATTGGCAAGGCTAACATCTATCTGTAGCTTTGAACATATCAGCAATAACACAAGTTGCTCAACACATACCATTTCACCCTAACATACCCCGGGCTTGTGGGGTATTTTCTATGCATCATTTTGAAATGTTGAACCTATGTTTCACTTATCTTCCCAGAAAAAATGCAATTCCTAGTTTGGTATTTTGCACTTCAAGTTGAGTTAACGCTTTTTGTCGGGGTTTATAAAAAGGCATGGTGAAATTAGTTGGATCAAAAGTGATTATCGACTCCCAAGTTTCAGCCGGAAAATCCAGATCTTGTGGAAGGATGGTTTGAGATGAGACCTTCCAAACCGGTTTAGCTCAAGTTGGGCATATAAAAGGTTCAGCAGACAGGAGTTGTTTAATGATAGGTTTAAAAAGTAAAGTGACACCAAATATTTTTCACGCCGACAAAAATTGGTGGATAGGAGAAAGGTTGTGAATTACTATCTGCTTCATAGGGGGATAGGTCTTTGGTGTGCCGAAAATGTATATTTTGTATGTAAATTTGACAAATGAGCTTTAACGACGATATGCAATAGAGGGGCAACGTTGCTATTGTATCAAGCGAGATTAATTGGTTTCCACCAACTTGATATCATTTCTGTTTGAAATATTGATTTATTAAAAATTTCAATTTATATTGGGTGTTATCAGAGATTTTAGATCATTGGTTCTTTTTCTGTTGATCTATACTTGTTGGAGGTAGAATGTAGGACATAAGGGCTGCTAACATGTATACAAGCGCAACAAGAAAGGCAAGTAAAGTGAGAGCAACAAAGATGTAAACATCAATCAGATTGGCAGTGATGTAGGGCATGTTGCGACTGGCCATGGCAAGATGTTTGAGTTCGCAGGGGATTTCCCCATACCTGTATGTCTGGAGGGGGCGGCATGCTCGGGCAATTTCAATATACTCTTCCACGGCATCAGCACCTATGGACTTGCGCCGGCTCCCATGCTCGGCAATGGTACGCATGCGCTGGGTGTTTGAGAGAAAGCTTCCAGTAGAATCCTGCATGATATACTTGATATCATCAGACACAGTGGTTGGGGTGGCAGTGGCCCTGTTGATGTACTTGCCGATACCAGCATCCTCCAACTTGCGGGCGTTGCGGGGCTGGTCGCCTAGGTATGGCATGCATAGAACTGGCGTTGCAGAAAAGATAGCTTCAAAGGAGCTTTCTAAGCCTCCGTGAGAGATGAATAGTTTGGTGTTTTTATGTTCCAGTATTGCTTTTTGGGGGGCCCACGGGAGCAGTTTGATATGAGGGAGTTTGTTGTTGAGAAGCTGGTCGCGAGTGAGTTTGGTGGCGTTGAATTCAATCACCTCGGGGAAATCTTCCCTGATCGTGTTTCCCAATCCCCAAATCACGCCATCAATTGAACCCTCAGAAAGCGCTTGAAGGCAGCCAAAAGCCAGGTTTTCAATATCAAAGTCAGTCATAATAACTATTGAGCCCAAGGCAATGTAAACTGTCTTTGGGTGGGCTTCAAGGAACTTGGTTAGCTCGGGGGTGAGGGGAGGGTAGGAAATGGATTTGATTGGGCCAATCATTTTGATGTACGGTGGATAAGGAAAGGAAGCCTCGAACCCAAAGAAAGAGCTTGCTAAGCCAAGGGAAGTGGAGAAGTCGCCGTAAGGAGTGGATGATGGAGGAACTCCATATTTTGCTCTGATTACGTTTAAGCCATTGACCATGGAACGGTAGTAGTAGTACTCCAGTAGTGGTTGGATTACCTTGCTTTGGAGTCTCTGGAAGAAGGTAAGGCTTTCGGTGGTGATGCTGCCGTAGACCATCTCTGTTGTTAGAAACGAGGCTTCAGTAATGCCGTACATATCTGTAGGTTGGAAGCCAGTAATGAAGGGAATGCCAAGCATCTGAGCTGCCTCGCGACAAGCAGTGGCAATAAAGTCACACATGACAACGTCAGGTTTTTCTTCTTTCATGACTTGTACGATGATGGGGTAGGTTTTATCGTAGACCCCAGGGGCAACTACACCAAATGTCTTGGCTATTTCCTTTATGGGATCCTCATGATTCCTTGTCGCGTACTGAGCCTTCATTGCGCGAGGGTCCCACTCGGCATCTGCGTCATTTCCTAGCGAAATAAAGGGAAATTTGTACGGCTTGTTGTACTTCTTGTTGGTCTCGAAGGAGGAGTAAAATACCGAGTGGTTCCGTTCCCGGAGCACAGCTCCAATCTCCAGCAGGGGTTTGATGTGAGAGTTGGTACCCAGTGACATATGCACCATCACCTTCAGGACCTCCTCCGCCTGCACTAACTTGACAAGAACAAAAGACAAAAGAAGCATCTTGGGATGACGTGGGGAGCTTGACTTTTATACATAGCTGCATCCGCTAATTTAGCACCGATTTTCTACAGGCATTGCTTGACTAATACCTACCATCTCTTACAATAATTATTTATTTAAAGACATAGTCCCATCCAGAACATGATACGCCTGGCTTTCCAGATAAAAGCTTCTGGACGTACATTCACGCGTCATTGTTTACAACTGACGTCATTAGGATGTAGCATGAAAGATGGAACCTTATGTGACTGTTCATATTACACACACCTAGAAGAATATATAAATAAAATAAAAGCAGTGCTTAATTATATGACTAGGGGTTTGCCCCGTCCAAGGACAGAATTAAAGTTGAATTTAATAAATCAATTAAATATATGTTATAATATTTTTAGGCTTGGAGTACTTATCACATGTTTAATTAAAATTTCAATTAATTGCTATATTAAAATTAGTTTCAATTATATTTATTTAGATTTAAAATTAAAATTGTATATTCAAAGTATAAATAAAAACTAAATCTAAATAAGTGTAGTATCACTATTAAGTTTAGTAAAGATAAACTATTTATTTTAAAATTTAGTATTTAAAAAATTAAATCCCCTCACAATGTAAAGCTGATCTTCAGCTTTAAAATAAGCTATTGGACATCAAAATCGGCTTAGTATTCACTGAGATACATTGATCTTAGTTTTTTAGTATGTATTAAAAGTAAATTTAGATAATAGCAAATCGAGTCCGAGCCTTTGATTATGATGCGAACCCGATTCCAGCACTTAACTATATATCTCAGCATCTAGAGCAGCTAGAGCTATCATGTTTGGTACCATTTTGATCAGAATCATCTGAAAAATTGATTTACGTCCTCTAGATTTCATGAAAATCATTATATTGAAAGTTAATTTTATTCTAGTTAGTTTACTCCACTGATATTCTTTTGGGATAAATCTGTGACAAGCAAGGTTTACTCTGAAATAATATGCAGCCACTTGGATCAGCTGATACATCCAAGTGGAATATTCTATTATTTCACTTTGGAATAGATAGATTCAAAATTCGCAAGCCAATCATCCTATACTTAAACTAAAATTTATGTATCTTTTTCAATTGAATATATTTAAAACTGATCAAGCTCTCTTTTCATCAGTCAATTCAATCATCAGCAGAGTTTAAACATCCAATTATATAAAAAGATCTTAAACAATTGCTACTTCCTTTCTAATTTTAATCCACCCATTCTAGAGCTGGGTAATCTATACAGATAAGCCACTTTGAAAGTACTAAGGTTGAATTCAGTGGAGTGTGGTCTAAATCATGTTGAACTGAAATATAAGCCACTCAAACTTTAATAAATTTGTATTTGATTACTTGAATTTTAAATTAATGGCCAATTCCATTCAACCATATCAAAGATGCATGTAAGGGATTGAATGGAAGGATGAGCCAAATTGAGCTTTTGGTTTAACAATCAACTTTTAAAATAAAATTTAAATAAAAACCAATTCAGTCAAATCCCTTATGGCTTGAGCCCACTCGAGGTGACATTATAGACAGACAGAGTCAATTTTATACATATTAATAGCTTTTAAATCACTCAATTGGCAAATTTAAAGCTTTTCTTTGTGCTGTTCAATACTTTGGCTGGTAAAAGCCTGTCCACATGTGGCTCAAAAGAACTCAGCCAAAGAAACCGATGGACATACATTTGTTACACAAGTTACACCGCCAAGAAAAAGGGTTTAAATACTGAAAATATAAATCCTAATTAGCTGTTCATGAAATATCAACATGTTTAGCTCAATTAACCTTAGACCACCATCTCATTAAACACCAGTCTGATTAGATTATAAGTTAGACCAGTTTTTAAGCAAAAACCTGATCATTACCTTGTGTTGTAATTTCTATAGTATAATTCCTACTTTTCAATTAAGCAATAAGAATAAATATCAGAGACATAATGTTCCTTATTTTTATTTAAAATTTATCCTTCACAGCCTTCCAAAAATAGAGGCTATAATCTCCTTAACCCAATCAACTGAGAATCTAAACTATGATACTACATCCATGACCACAACTCAATGACCAACTGATACTAATACATCAAAATTGTCTCTACTACAGGCTCTGTTTAGAGAATGCTATGTTTTTCTATTGTCAAAACAACAGACTCAACCCGCCAGCAAGGTTCCAATTAAACAGGTTTGTGACCCGCAACCCAACTGCCCAGTGACTTGAAGCCAAACTAGGAAGTTGACTCAAATTTCCAAATCCAACAACATGAACAAATGATGATCTCTGACAGTGGATAGCTTGTTTTGGCCCTTGAATCATCAACAGGATCAAGCCACTCCCTTCACCATCCAACTGAGTGATCAACACAATCATGTTTCTGTTATCCATGATCTACAATGACTATATAATACTTATCTCTCAATAAAAAACATTATCTAGTTTACAAATATTTTTCTCTTTGTAACTCTGCTAAAAACAGCACAGTTACAACACTATCCTATTAGAATTACATACTGTGCTAGATATTATCTCTGCCGCAATATTTACAAGCTTTTCAAACCATCAGTTTATTCCAAACCCCACCACTTTACCAACTTAATAAAGCCACATCTGTCATAGTAGTTTCCATAATGCCAGTAATAGATCCTCCCAGTCAGAAGACAAGAAAATCAAGAAAACCATTGACAAAGTTGAGGGAATTAAAGGGCTTAAACCCAACTGTCAATCAAAAGTGGCTTCTAGCAGCCCCAGTTAATCAGCAGGATCTGATTATTTCTAACAAACTGACAAAAATAAAAAGATTTAATCTGAGGGTCACCTGATACAACCTTGGTTATCAGAAAAGTCATCAGAAATTAATCCTTCAAGGATTTTTTGCTTTCTGGACTAGATACATGTTGCCATGATGAGATGGATTAGGGGTCATAGATTCAGGTGGTATTGCTGAGCCAATAATTTTGGTAAATGCTGAAATTCACCCATTGTTCAACTTTTAATAGCTGAGTTCTTCTAAATTCACAATAAAGCCAAAAATTTCCCATTTGATTTTAAAATATACCAATGCATCTAGTGGTTGAGCTGCTCCAATACATTCCCTACAATTTGTTTCTAAATTGTATTGTAACAGGAAGATAAGGTCCAGTTCCAAGCTCTACAACCTCTGGTCTGCCTGATGTTACTTCTATGCCTCCTGATATTGACATCTTTACCATGGAAATAGAAACTGAGACCCTTCTTAGCTTGCAATGTCCAGAGTCTTATTCAAAAAGCCCTGTTGATAATGTCTCAGGCAATCAACTTAGGTTTAATCTGGCTAGCTTTAATACTCCTATTAAATACTTTTTTCTTTGATAAGTTTACCAAACAATATCTGAAGAAAGTTGGTGGTTGATTATCAACTCTATGTGGATTTGGGTAGTCATCTCTCATCACTTAGACATGGCTTCATACTATCCTGCAACTTTCAGCTTAGAATATTGGCGG
>QTSX02004708.1:0-20250 GCA_014839935.2 Entomophthora muscae | reverse complement strand
CTTGAAATTTGCAAAGTGTCTATGAGTTCCTGCATTTTTAAAAATTCAAATTCAAATACAAAAAAATCAATTTAATTAAAAAAGGCCATCCCGCAAAAGTTATTCAAAATTTGGACCAAGGATTTGACAATCCCGCATTTTTACGTTCAGGTTCTGAATTTACAGTATCTAGTATATATTTAATAAAAAAATTGAAAACAAAATTTTAATTTGAAATTTTATTTGTTTAATTTTTGAAAATAAGAATATATATATATATATTTTATTATAAAAAAATTCCAGGAAGAAAAACCTGTCCACACTTATGTGTGGAAACAAATCCAAGAAAATCTTCTTTGGGAAGATTTCTTGTATTTATTTCTAGATTTGAGATGATGGCTCCTTTTTAGAAAAGGAGCTACTTGTCTCAAATCCAAAGCAGCATCAGTCTAGGTAGAGAATTGATTAATGTAATAATATTGAGGAGGATATTAACTTAATGATAGCACAACCTATTATTGAGGGGGCTTTCTTTATTTATACTAGTGGACCTGCAAGGCATGATTATTGGAAGCAATGGCATTGGGGAACCAAGAGTCTGAGTTGCATCTGTTATTCCCTTTTTTGAATTGGCTTGGGTGGCTGACAATTGAGGAGGTTTGGCTGGATCCCAGTTTGCATTGGCATAATGCAAATTGGGCCTTTTTCATGCATCCAAATTCATTTACTAATTTGGTGCATGATTTTTATTGTTGAAGAGCTTGTCAGTCCATTCCCCATTTGATAGGTTCCCAACTTGGGTAGCAGTTCCCCCAAATTTGGCTTTTGTTGAGTATATACTTCTGGGAAGTATAATAAATAAAATAAAGGGGAAGGTTAAGAAGAGAATGATACTTTATTGAATATGAATATAGCTTAATATATAGTATCATGACAAGCCACATGTTGTCCATATACGTCATGGAGATCATGGGGTTTATCTGAGTAATGTTCCTCTTGAGTCACGAGGCTTAATCAAGTTGTGTTCCATTTAGGACCTGGATTGAGGGATCCCTGTCATAGATGGTTAACTGATAAAGGTGCCACCAGTTTATTGGCTGGGCAGTGAGCCACTTGGTGAGCCGCTTGGTGATTTACTTGGGGAGTTAATTCCCCAAGAGGGAGCAATCAAAGATGTTGCAACACTTTGGGGAAATTTCCTTTTCTGGTTTTCAAATTTGATTATTTTCCCATGGAGTGGAGGGGGACTGGCCTACTGGTGTGGGAGAGCAAGGGGTGGCTGGAAGGAGTAAGAGCGCAGGCTGGCTCACAGGTGGTTTGTGAGTGAGGCTGGCAAGTGTGATGAGCCCCTGTGCAGTGGCTGTATGCATCTGCTTGGTGGTGATGGATGTCTGCGGATTGGCAATGGAAAACAGCTTGGTGGTGGCAGGCTTCTATGTGGTGGTGGTGGGCAATGTCTTGGTGGTGACAGGTGTCTGCACGGTGACAGTGGATAACAGCTTGGTGATGGCAGATGTCTGCAAAGCAACAACAAGTGTCTGTGTAAAGGGCAGCAGGAGTCTGCTTGGATGATAAAATTTTATTACATATTTAAGTTCTGTTTGGACTTTTATTTTGTGCATTTTTTCATCTTTTTGGTTTGAGACATTTTTTGAATCTTCTGTGGCCTGGATTGCAGAATATTTTCCTTTTTTATCATATTAAACTTAAGTTAGTTACATGACCACTAGTGTCAGAAATATTCCTGATAATTGGACTGTTGTCTTCCTCAATATAGATGCTGTTCTATAATTAGTTCAGTTTGTAAAATTCCTGATCTATCAAATGTAATGCAGTGAAGAGACATTGAAGAAGATTCAAGAAGGCAGGTATGATGTATCTATATTCCCTGCCAGCTGTACCCAATGTACACTTGGGAAATGTACTACTCTACAATATTATGAGCAAGATCAAGAGAGTATAGCCTAAGACTGTGACATAAATTGCAGGATAATATGAAATCATGTCTAGAGTGGTGAGGGATAAAAACCCAGATCCACATAGAGTTGATAATTAACACCACAGAAGCTCCAAATACTTTTTGGTAAAATTTCCAAAGAAAACACTAGGATTTAATAGAAATATTAATGCTAGCCAGAGTAAATCTAGATATATGGCATGTGACAAGATCAGAGAGTCTTCAGAATAAAACTCTGGACACTGAGGACTGACAATGGTATCAGCTTTGATTTCCACAGTAAAGACGTTGACATTGGGAGATGTCAGAGTAACATTGGGAGGACCCAAAGGAACAGAACTAGGAACCAAGACCCCATCTTCCCATGGCAATACAATTTAGAATCAGATTTTAGGGAATATATCAGAGTAGGCCAACCACTGGATGCATTGGTAAATCTTAAAATCAATTAGATAAGTTTTTATTGTATTGAGAATTTTGTAGGACTCAACTCTTAGAGTTGACCAATGTGAAAATTTTAATACATACCAAATTTATTGACTTAGCAATACCACCTGAATCTATGGCTTCTAGCCTGTCTCATTTTTGCAACATGTATCTAGTCCAGGAAGCAAAAAACCTTGGATAATTAATTTCTGATGACATTTCTGTCAAACAAGGTTGTATCCAGGTGACCCTCAGATTAAGTCTATTTATCAGTATCAGTTTGGAAGGGATAATTGGATCCTGCTGATGAATTGAACCTGCTGTGAGCCATTTCGTTAACAGTTTGATTCAAGTCTGTTAATTCTGTCAACATTACCAATGATTTACAGATTTTCTTGCCTTCCAACTGGTAAAGTTTATTCCCAGCATTATGGAAACTACTGTGAAAAAGACATTCAATCAGGTGCTTCTTGCTACCCACAACCACACTGTGCTATTCACACGTAAGAAGGTTAAGGAATGCTTAAAAAGCTGGCTCTCAGTGCTCACAACAGCAGCCAATCATCCAGGGATACACTTCTTTCCCCTTATAGTCCCCAGTAAATTTGTCAATCACTGTGATTTTCTAAGCAGGAGTATGATGACATGCATCCACCATTCTTCAAGACAACCAAGGCATTCACACATCCCAAGTACCTTTCCCCTACTCATTCCCCAGCCAACCCTCCCAACCCAACAAAAGCTTAACCACCCACATGTCAAGACAGCACTGTCCTGTCTTCCAGCCCTGCCCAGTCACCAATTAGTTTGCCTCTTCTGCTCCCATATTTTGCCAAATACCCCCTATATCACACCAATTTTTTTATTTAAATGTACAGTAGTTTTCAAACCTGTTGAGATAAATGTGAAATATCAGTCTAAAAACGTATACAACTCAGTCTAAGAACAAAAAATCAAAGTGGATACAAATCTATTGTAATTTAATATAAAATTCTTCAATTTTTGATTTTTTTAGACTGTGTTGTATACATTTTAGAATAGACATTTATGTTTATCTCAACAGGTTTTAAAACTACTGTATACTCTCAAATACTTTAATTTTTAGGATTTTTTTTTAATGTGATAATATATTAAAGACATTTAACTATAGTGATGATTGAGTTTAATAATAGTCCAAGTTTAATACAGCTGATTTAATATTTATTTCTATTTTAAATTTAATATTTTTTATTAAAAGAGTAGTTTTAAAAGCTATTGCAACAACCAAAAATACTTCAGATTTAAACAAAACAAACTCAGATTTAAACAAATTCTAACTATCATGTTAAAATATACACCCTGTTAACAGTTATTTGGCATTAATGGACAAAATGGGTTGACACAGCAAAGAATTGCTCACACGCCAAGTGAGACTATTCAAATACAATCAAAATACATGGATTCACAAACAAATTGATGTGAGTTGACCTTTGGTGTACACATGTTTACTATGTAAATTGGTGACAAAATACACCCAAGCACAGTGAGTCAAACCCCAAACCAAAACCAAAGCACAATAGCAACTTAATATGTAAACAAAATCACTCAAATGTTGTGTGCAACAGATTTTAATCAAGAATGATACCAATATATCTAAAATAGGCAACAGCGCCCATGTCAACACTAATTATGTCAACACTTTTAATGTTGACACTATAGTAAAGTGACAACCCGGTTTTACACAATGTAGTCTCTTGGATGTCAACACTTTTTTAGTTACCAAAACACTTTACCCTGAACATTTTTAAATATAAAAATATTTTGGAAATACATTTTATATTAAAATGACCCCAGAGAGTCAAAAAAATGCAATAAAAAATACCACAAGTAATAAGAATAAGGAGATATAAGCAAGTATTTTTCAATTTACTATGTAAATTACACTCTTTATTATAAAATTATTTTTTATTCCCATAAAAATCAGAATTACAATGGACCAAAAATAAAGATATTTTATATAATATAATAACCACAAAATATAAGAAAATTCTAATTTAAATTTATTATACTTTATATAAGCACAACTGAAAAAATCCCATTCCTTAAAGATAAATTAACAAAATACAAGATACTTCTTACAAAACCACTTTGAAACTGCACCTGAAACTTAACATTTATACCTAAAAAAATTAGTAAAATATAAATAAATAAAAAATTATAAAATCCAAAAGTAAAAACAATCCAGGCAAAGCAAAGAAAAGTTAACTAGGCTAATTGAAGCCACCAGCAAGAGCAGTTGCTACATCTTCAAGGTATTTTTTGATTTCTGCCACCTTATATTTTCTTCTTCACCACCTTTTGGACGTTCTCCTGATAGTCCTGCTCCTTACCTTTTCTCTTCTTGGGGGCCACCTGGCCAACCAGGTCACAAACTTAGAGACATCCCAGGCCTGCTCCTCCTGCAGCTTGGAGAAGAACTTGTTGTACTTGGGGTTGGACCCAAACTTCACCTTCATGTGCTTGTGCCACACCTCCAGGCTGCACATGGTCTTCATCTCTTCCTTAAGACAGGCACTCTTACAGTTCCATGGCGCTATGGCCCCAATCTTTCCCTCACTGGGCAGTCACATTCTTTCCTACCCATTGGTGCTTGAAGTAATTAAGGTAGCTGTGGGGTTCCTGTCCACCAGTCCTCAAGTGTGTCCTAGATTGTAGCCAGGGACTGGCTGGAAGGGATTGTCATTCTCTAGTAAGGGAAAATGTATCTCATAAAACATGTATAGGGGTCAAGGTGGGCTTTTATTCACTCTCAGAAGAAAGATTCCCTTAGAAACCTTCTGGTATATGGCCCGGGGGTCAAGGAAACAATATGGATTTGCCAATACTTGGAGTCCTCCAACAATATCTTGGACTCTTTGTACTTGTTCTTGGACTTCTTCACCTTAGTCTTGGATGTCTGCTCCTTAGACTTGGACTCTGGCACCTTAAACTTGGACTCTGGCGCCGCAATTAGGATCCAGCTTCTTATTCTTGGGCTCCTACTCTGTTATCTTGGGTTATATCAGTCCAAGCGAGCTCCTGCTGGTGATCAAAAGGCTTCCAAAAAGCCTCTTGGCAGAAACTCAAAAGGCCTGGGAAAGACCTGGTAGCTTTCCAGTCAGCCCCCTTCTTATAGTGTCCTTTTCCCAACAGTTCCGCCTTCAAAATGGCTTTCTTCATAAGCTTAAACCATTGCCGCTCACTTTTTCTTATAATAACTTAAGCTTACATACTTACTTTCTTAAAAGCTTAAAGTATTAATTCACTATTTCCTTGCTTATACTTTAAGCTTTTGGCTTCCAACTAATCATTTTCATCAAGAAACCTGCCAGAACTCAACCAATGAATGCAGAGCGCATAAATAGACCATTTCTGAAGTTCCACCGGGATCCAACTATGAAAATAATTTCCACAGCTCAAACAGCTCAAATCAACAACTCTTTGCGCACCAAAGCGTTAACTGGTCTATTATTCCAGCACCAGTCTTCCATGCATCCAACCCAAACCAATTTAAATAGTAGAGTACTATTTAAATTATTCTTTCTGGACCTCTTCAACGTTTTCCCCATATTTACAAATATAGTAAAAGCAAAGGAAAATGTCCCATCAAAACAACTTTGTATCCCACTCTCGTAGCAACATACCTTCATCTATCCTAGGAACTTAATAAATAAATATCTTACCCACACTTCTGTCCACATTCCTTCTTGATTTTAATACTAAACCAAGGCAAAATATTCAACATCTTCCCACTTTGGCAAATCAATTTGGCAAAATCTTGGCTCATTTCTCTGGACCACCAGTTCTTCACCATCATCTTTGGATCTTTCAGCCAGCTCATATTCCAGCTCTTCAGCTTAACCAGCAATCAGTCCATTAACTTCAATAGTCCTCTGGCTACTCCTGCAACATAATCTTCTGGTCCTTTGGCCAACCTGCATCATGATCAGCTAGTCCTGCATCATAATCTTCTGGTCCTTCAGCTTATTCTCAACCAGTTCCTCAACAAATCCTCACTAGGAACCTCCTTAGTTCCCTCTGCATACTGAACCATATTGGTTTCCACAATTCAATATGAATCAACAGTCCATCAACTAGCCTTCACTGTGATCAAACAGTCCATCTTGCTAGTCTTCTCTGTTAATTCTGTGAACCACCTTGGTTCTTTATCTTAGTCCCCATTACCAGAACTTGTAGACCCAGGCATGAGTCTACATTGAACTGGCGTTTGACTGAGCCCTTGCAAGTGGCACTCCACTTAGGCCATTTAACCATAGATCAATGTCTATGTGTTGTCTTTACTCACCCAGGTGATTAAGTCTGAGCTTTCAGTTGCAGAGTAATCAGCTCTACTTCCCAGAGGCCTGATCACACCAAGCTCTGCAGCTTGCTTCCCCAAGCAAACCACCTTGGTGACACCTCTGAGAAAATCTATGCCCTCCAATGCTCACTTTGGGTTCCCCCTAAAGCTCCCATAGGGGGCATAAACTAGGATATCCTACCAGTCTGTTAGGTAGGATGCTTGCTCACAGACCTCCTGTAAGTGTATTAGGGTACGTAGAGCCCTCAGAGCTCTTCCCCTCCCTGGCAGCCCGCGTTACCTGCCAGGGGTCCAAAACCTACTCCCCCAGACAGACAAAGTTCCCTGCTTGCTATTTCAGTATTCACCCTTCTGTAGCCACAGTTCCCTGCTAGGTGAAGAACTATAGCCCAAAGCAGCCAATATCTTCTGATGGGTGGAGGCAACATCTGCCTCTGGTAATCCTTTGTTATTCACCAGGCTCACCTTCCTTACCCTAGTAGTCCTATTTTACCTACTAGGCTCACCTTCTTACCCCTAGTAGTCCTATGTTACCTACTAGGCCTCTACCTGCAACAAACAACCAAACTTTTGCTTGGCCAACATTAGCCCCGCCTGCAAACCACCAAACATGTGGACCGTCACAGTAGCCCTTGAAAATGATGGAGTGCTTCTTCACGTAAGCATCCTACATAGGAGCCTCAAAGCCAATCCCAGTATGCTCCGGCCACACAAAAGCCAAGGCAGCAAATTGGATGATGGCAAAGCGGCACTTCCCTTTACTATTGTTTAAATACTTCTCAAAGAGCTCCTTCTTGCTCTTAAGATGCTTGATGAGGGCCTGCCTAAAATGGAAGAAGAAGTCATGTACTTCCTCATTAAAGGTGGCCTTTAAGGCTTGGAACTGAGCAAGCTCAAATTCCATGATGATCATCTTTGTCCCAAGTGAGCGCGCATAAGCTAGCTGTTCAGCGGCCTGGGCAGACTCATCCCTCTCAGAGGAGGAGGAATTAGCTCTTGTGGTGTGGGTGGGAGGGGGGATTTTTGGCAGGAAGGGATCTCAAACCATCCTGGGCAATTTTGAAGGCTCTGGTGTAGACTTCAGTCTTAGCACCAGGCAGGAGAAAGAACACAAGAGGGATGTCCAACGTCAAATAGGCCATGCAGTACCCAAAGCTGCTTGAATAGAGTGGGACAGATTGCAAATGTTCCATCGCACAGCCAGGTGGTAGCAGTGTTTAGCTGATCCAGGTTTTAGGTTGTGGTGTAGGCAATGATCCTATCCTCCACTTCCTGTCTATTGTCATGAAGCAGGAACATCTCACCATCCTTGGTTTTCTTGAGGGCATCCGTGAGGACCAGGTCTTTGATTGTGGTGGCACTCTTGGCCAGGGGATTGGTGGCTTAGCGCCTATCACTAACAAAAATCATCAACTGATTGTGGGTTGGCACCCTCTTCAAGTTGGTTGGGGAGAGGTACTTGCAAGCAAGCACAGCCAGCTGGGTGGGGGAAAGGTCTTTTGAAGTGGGCATGACCTGGACAGTGTACCACTTTAGGAGGCGGGCTATGGTGGTGTTGGGCATTATGCAAGTGTGCTCACCCTTGATTTTTTGGACCAAGTCCCAGCGCTCAGTGTTTAGCCGCACTGGACAGGAGCAGGCCTAGTAGGTATAGTGGTGGCTCTTGAAGCCCCAGTTGGAATTGTTGCTAGAGAAAATATACCCATTGGCCACCATGGCCAGCCCACCCTTTACACTCATGATAGGGAAGTATTTGGGCAATATGGAAGGAACCTTGAATTTGCCATCAACATTGCAGATATTATGGGCCAACAGAGGATCCCAGGGGCCCAAGGAGCATGGTGGAAGCCAGGGAAGTAATCAGGGGAGGGGCTTAGGATCATCTCTGGATGAACTGGAAGAAGGGGAGTTTAGTGGGAGGAAGCAGAAGGGGGCTTGTTGTGGTGCTCCTCATGTGTGGGAGACTTATCCTTTTGTGGGGACTTCTTGGCGTGGCGGCGCTTCTTATTAGGCTCCTAATCAGAAGCTGAGTTATAGAAATGTGTTCAGTAACTGAAACATCAGTTTCCTCTCCCCCAGTGGAGTGAGTGGGGCTCTTCTCAGGGGAGGGCTTAGGACAGCCTTTTTGGATGAGGAAGGCTTTTTCTTTGGAGTCTTGGGGGCCTTAGAAGGACGCTTGGTACACTTTTGTTGCTTTGAGGTGTTCTTGTCCTAAAATAATAAGCTACAAGTTCTAAGGTAAAGCTTTGTATTTAAAAACAAAACAAAACAAAACAACTTAAAAACATAATATATAAAAAGTAAACTTTATATGGCTTTTATTGGCATTTAAAATTTAAAAAATATTGGAAAAGATTTGGTTTATTAGAATTTTAAATAACAAGTTAAAAGTTAAGAGATTTATGTAAAAATATTATATTTATATAGATTTTATATTAAAAATTAGAAAATATGAAAGAGAAAAGTTAAAAATACAACATATCAAAAAATCAGATGTTTTTATTATGTAAAACATAGAGTTTTGTGTGAGAAATGAAAAGCGTCAACATTATGAGTGACAATTAATAAAAAGCTGAATTATCACTGTCATAGAAAAATTGTAGACATTATCATTGACAAAATTAAAACTGTCAACATTTTCTTCAAAATTTACTATGAAAAAAACATAGTATGCTTAATTAAAGTTAAGCAGGCTAGCAAATGTTAACCGTTTTCTGTGTGCTTTTGTTCATATAATAAAATAAAAAACATATGAAAATAAGTTAAAAAATTATCAAAGTTCTTTATTTATTTATTTATTTATTTATTAAAAATGATGTTTTGGGGGTATTAATATGATATTTTACTATTGTGTATATTGGAAGTTGTTAAGCAGTTGTTTTCAAATATGAAAAAGGTAAAGTGTTGACAACGTCACTTACAACATTCTTTATAGGAGGTGGTATATTGATTTAAGCTTAATTTTGCCACTCTAATTTGCTTAAATCTACCCTGACAGATGATCACAAGCAAATAGACAAAATTTCTGAGTGTTAACATTATTTTTAATAGTAAATTCTATAGTAGCTTACATAGTAACTCACGCTTAAATTATTAGATTGCCATTAGCCACCAATTCATTTAATATATTAAAGCCAGAATAAGTGCCACAGATATATTTATAAGATGAACATTTCAACAATCAGCTATATGTGCAATGCCTTTTTTACATATTAATGTAATAAAAAATTTAAATGTGCACTTAATTTTTTTATTGTAGATTTTTCAGTTTTAGTATTAGAAATATGTTTGGCTTAAAAGGTGTTGACATTGACACTTTTACATTGTAAAAACAAATAAAAATAAACTAATTTTTATTAGTAAACAGAAAGGAAAAATTTGGTTAAACTGAGATTTTTATTAAGCTTAATATTAAATTGGGTTGACTTAGCCACAATTTTGTTGTGTTTTCTGGGTTTGCACCCCTGAACGCTTTAAAAAATGGGAATTAAGCTACTGAAACTAGCAAAAAATATAGGAGATTTCAGGTTTTGAGTCAACATGGGCGCTGTTGCTCTAAAATAAGACACAAGATGTGAAACATAAATTTTAAAAATATTGTGTTGTGTGCTTAATTTGGTGTAAAATCTGGGAAAAAGGGTGGAAATATTTTGGGTATTCTAAAATGGGCGTTGTAAAACCAAAAACAACTAATTAAGAAATAGAAAATCTATAATTGGGTAGTTGGGTGAAGAAACTCTAATTAAATATCCATATTCAGATAAAAAGCAAAAATTAAAATTAGGGAGTAACTTAATTAAATTTTATTTAATATTTTATTAAATTCTCAAAATGGAAAGAATACAACAACAGAGTAATAAAGCACCTGCTGTGCGCCGCAGTTGTGGTTGCCCCTGCGGGTCAAAGAATTGAGTCAGTACAATGCAAGTGCCTACTCAGTAAGAAGGCAGGAGAGGAGAGTTCTATAGTGAAGTTGCACTGACATAACCAGTTCAAGGAGCACAACATGCAAGGGTGAATAGCATCAACCCTAGGGTCCCCACGCTGACCCAAAAGCCCACTAAGGTTATAACTACTAAGAAAGTTAGAAACAAAGAGATATAACTTACTTTGTTTGTTTTCAACCCTGTCTACAGCCAGGAGTCAGTCCTGTCAGCCATGATGGAGAAGGTTAAGCCTGTGCTTGACGCCTCATATGAGCTCTACGTCAGTGATAGCAACCAGGAAGACAATGACAAGCCTAACTTTTATAGAACCACAGAGGGGCAGCTGGTGTTAAAGAAGGTTGCAGCCTTCTACAACAAGGTGCCTATTCCTTGTGTGCATGTCATCAATAAGGATCCCAGTTCATCTGAGCCCACTAAGCCAGCCCAGAATCTCATTCCTGACATCAAGCGCATCATCCTTCTCAGGCTTATGCAGGAGTCTGGGAACTACAAGACATCCACAGCCCTTATTGGGGTGGATCCCAAATATGCCAGGAAGGTATTAAACAAGTACATTGATACTGGCTGAGTTCTTGCCGTGGAGAAATCCTTGCGTGTTTTTACCATGCTCACCAAGAAGCACAAATGGGCAATCTGCCAGTGGATGAACTGAGACTGACATCTTCAACTAGAAAATATACATTTGATGGTCAAGTCCACTTTTGGGGTTGAGGATTTTGTTTCCTTTTACTACCATGTGGTCAAGGGTCTGCGGTTTTGGTGAAAAAAACTCAGGGTATCTCCATATAAACAAAACAGCTCTTTCAACATTGATGTCTGGAAAAATACACAGAGGCGTATACTGACCTCAAAGCCAAGGGGAGGGCCAAATTCTATTATATTGATGAATTGGCATTTTCCTTGTCTATGCAAATTTTCTATGGCAATTTCCCCAAAGGCTCCAATGACAGGGTAGCTTGGTGTTCTGCTGTTTGTGCCATAGTCTATTCAATAGTGGCTCTCCTTGGTCCAAAGGGGATTGAGATGTACCAAATGATCTTGGGATCCCATAACAGTAGGACCTTCTTGTTTTTCCTCCAGTTGTTCTCTGAGCACCTGAGGCGCACAATCCTGGGCTTCACCAATGTAATTGTGCTGGATAATGTTGGTCTCCATAAGGTAGCAGATATTCTTGAGGAATTTCCAACAATTGACACCAGCATTACAGTTGGCCCCCAACAATTGGCCACAACAAATCTGTGCCTCCTATTCCTCCCTGCCTACTCCCTATCCCTAAACCCTATTGAGGAGGTCTTTGAGTGGCTCAAGCAAGTTGTAAAGTGGGGGACACCAACTGAGACCAAGGACATCTTTGATTTTCTGCAGGCCAGGATCCACACCCTCCCAGAAGAGACAGTGGAAAGGTTTTATGACCACACTGATTTGTTCATCCCTGCATGCCTAGCCAAGAAGTCAATCAACTAAAGGGTGGATCTATTCCAATTTTTTATATTCTTTAATTATTTTTTATATTTTATATACTATTTGTGAGAGAGGGGGGCTAAACTAACTAAGTTTGGCTCCCATCCTGGTGAAACAAACCACCAGGATGCCATCCAGTGGAGGACTGTAATGGCCGCTTAAAGGGGAGACCACAGGGAGGACACAGGGGACAACTGAGGGAAATAGGCGTTCAAACCCATCAGTAGTAGGCCGGTGAGTAACCAAGGGGTGCAGGAGAGAGCAGGAGAGGACACTTTGAAGGACCCAAGGGGCATTGGATGGCTCTGGACCACGCTTGGGGAGGGGAGTTGTGGGAGGCACATCTCCTTCAGAACCAGGCAAAGTGTGTTCCACAATATCCAAATCCAAGTCATCACACGTCAGGCTCTTGACTACTGCCTCCCCAGAAAGAAGAAGGCTGCCGGGGAAGCCCCAGAGACTGGAAGGGTCTCTACTCACAATCTGGGCAGACAATGAGATTTCCCCCCACAATTCTGGGGAGGTGGACCACAGTAACAACAGGAACAAAGCCAGAGAAAACACCACAAATTTAAGGGCTGGAAGTATCATAGAACTGATTGCCGCGAAATTTGGGGCAGGTGGGTAGGATTTCCTGGACAAAACAGAGAGAAAATATCCTGGTAGGGTAGTCTTAGAACAGGATGCAAGGAGGAGCAACTGGGTGGGTCTGGGCAGCTTCATTATAGCCTCAGATACCTTTAATAACAACAGGAAGCAAAAGCAGGTTTGAAAACAACAACTTTTAAGAGAAAGTTCAAGATAACAATAGAAATTATAATAAAATTCAATTGTAAAGTTTAAGTTCAAACTCTGGTTTTGAAAGCAAAAGCCAAGAAGACAACAACCAGGTAAATTCATACTAATATAGGGACCCAGAGGAGAAGCCAGGTTCAAAACTGGTTGGGACAAGGTAAGCTTGTGAACAACTACTAATACTTTAATCTTTAGGCTTCAGGACTCAAACTGGGGTCCCAAACAACAGAAATTAATTAAAATGAATTGCAAAGGCTTCCAAACTTTAATATTTTTTGAAAATAGACAAGCAGGGGACTGGATGCCCCCTTTCTGCATTAAAGGGAATGGGTTGCAATTGAAAGTGAGTCACATGACATCTGGATCTGGATCCAATTGGCTAGAGGAAAAACTTTTCTGGATAGGACTAGGGGGACTGGAAGGTTTCATTCTAGTTTCCGCGGTCAAATCTGATTGGTTGGAGGAGATACTGGACATTTGGAATTCACTTGAGTTGTCAAGTGTCAATGTGGCAACCTCTGATTGGCTAGCTCTAATGGTTTTTAGAAGTGGGCAATACCAAGCTAATAAGTAGTCTAAATTAACCAGTGTTTCTTCCCAGGAGGGAGCAACCAAAGGCAAAGGATCTGCAGGGTAGGCTAGCACAAACCTCTCATCAGCTGTGTGTGCTAAATCCTTTAGAGAATGGAGGGGTTTGGCTGGCGTTTTTGAGCCTTTCTTAGTGTGGTGAGGGAAAATTGCGCAATCCAATGCCAGAGGTGGCAGTGAATTTACACTATTATTTTATATTTATATGTCTCCAAGCCCAAAATCTCATACAGCGGCACCATTGACAAAGGTTCCTAATTTATTTATTTTATTCTGTTGTACCAATCCCAAATAGTTAATATCACATTATGATAATTATATAGAAGTGTCACTTCCATCAAATATATAGAAGAAGAAAGCTAAAAAATAAGAAAAGTGCTGAAATTATATATGAATTTTATTAACTGTAGTAGTTCACATGTAATAATACCTTCTATAAGGTTTGTCTTGTAAAAAATAGTTTGCTAAAATAAGAGTTAAAAAATTACTTATTATAAAAAGGTAAAAATAAAAATTGTAAAATCATATTAGAGGGAAAGGGATTTTATTAGTTGCAACAATAATGGGTTTGGCAGTATGTATCCACCTGGCAATGGAGGTGGTGTAGAACCTCCACTGCCACATCATAGACAGTGGATACTCTGCTGTTAAAATACTTGCACCTTCTGGTGAAAAGAAAGTACTGTGACGTGGGAGTTCAGGAGCAGCTTTTTGGGTGGGGCTGCAAACCTGTAAATGCCAGCCAGAACCAGGGACCTAGATTACATGGTCAACTGTGTTGTAGCCTGGGAGGACCTTCTTCTCATCCAGGGAGAGCCTGGCCTGGTCAATCCCAAGGAGGACTCTGTCTAGGTCCTCAATGTTGGATCTCATCCCAAAGTAGAACAGGAACCCCAGGTAAGCCACAAGATGAAGCCTTTGCCCAGAAAAGGCTTCAGTAAATCACAGAGTTTATTGAACATAGCACTAATCTTCTTCTTGTGCTTTGTCTTTGCAAAGGTAAGCTCTATGGCCCAAGAGAGACCTGTCTCATCAGCACTCCAGGCCAGCCCAAAGTCAGCAAAGAGGATCTTTGTCTTCTTTACTGCTGTTGCATTTGCAACAGCCAATTTTAACACTGTGGGCCTGAAGTTCTCCAGGAGGTAAGAGATGATGTGCTCCATTGGGAAGAAGAATCAAACATCCAAATTTTCCTGGCCCATCTACAGTATGTTCTTGAATGAGAGCGTCTCCAGGACGTCACAAACAAGCGCAATGGAGTTTACACAGTAAACTCCACTAAGGACCACCAGGTCAAGGCGGAGCAATCAGGCATCCTTGTAGGCAGTAAATGTCCACTTGATGCCCCTTCACCATGTGTTAGCCCCAGGAGCGCATTCTGCAACATTGAAATGAAATGTTTGTTTGGTTCTCAAGCTTGCGCACAAAAGGAGGAGACAATGCCAACTGCTTTACCACATGATTGGCATAGTTGGTATAAACCGTGGTGGGGGCAAAGGGGACCAGGACCTGGTATATTACATCATTGATTATTTCTAAAAAAAGGGTAGGGAGTTAAATATTCTTATTAATTTTTTATATTACCTTCTTTGTTATCTTCCTTGCCAGTGGCTTTAGCAGGCTTTGCCATTCTTGGCGCAAGCAGTTATGCTGGCAATTCAGTATCCTCTGTTCTGGTGCACTTGGCAGAGTTGAGATTTTCATACATATCTGGGTTTTCAACCCAGAAAGACAGTAAAGAAAGATTTTACACCTTAAATTGAAGGCCCTCAATCACAGTTTTTTTGAACATTTAGAGCACATTTAATGGTTTTCTCCAATGTGTCAGTCATCTTGGCCATGAGCGCCTTTGTGGAAACCTTGTTGATTTTCTTGCCTGTTAGGACAGCAGACTTCACCATTGCTTTGACTTTGCAATCAATATCTTTGATCTTTGCAATTGCAAGTTCAAGGTCTTTAAGAAGCTTCTCCAATTCTCTGATTTTTTACTAACCTTTGCATATGTTTTTATAGCTTTCATCCCAATAAACTCTGTGTTATTCTGATGTTATTGCCTCTTTTTTATCCCTGTCTGTTTCCCATTTACTACAGTATCCCATCTTTTTACCCATTGTGTATATTTTTTGCTTATATCAATATGTGTTGTCTACTTTGTGTTGGAATTGCTTTCATAATTGCCATATTCTTTTTAGCTCTTTAGATAGCCCCTTGTGAAAACATTAACAACAATTTGGTGATCAGTTAAATTTAGATTAGAAAATTCTAAGTTTATTGTGTTTATAGAAAGTTTTTGCTGATCCAAATTCAAAACCTTAATGATAAAATTTAAGCCAATCAGGAGCCAAGTGATAAAGTGATTGTTGTGACATAAAGGGACATTCAATAATTCTTTGATGCATGTGCGCCAATTAATCTGATTGTCTGGTTATTTTGTCATTAAGGTTTTGAATTTGGATCAGCAAAAAACTTTCTCTAAACACAATAAACTTATAATTCTTTAATTTAAATTTAAATGATCACCAAATTGTTGTTAATATTTTCAGAGGAGGCTGTGTAAACAGCTAAAAATAACTGTATTCTGGATCTAGATACTCAGCATAGTAAACATACAATTTTATAAAAAATAAGCTGAATATAAAGAATAAAACCAACTATAAACAAAGAGAAAATAAAAAATTGAAATTCAAGATAAAGATAATATAAATAGAATATATTTGGCAGCAAGAAGTCTATGTGGGAGGGGAAGAGTGATGCCTATTAGGCAGAATAGCGCAGGAAGGAAGGCGTTGGGGTGGTGCTGGCCTGAGAGGGCTGGGATTGGATGGGTAGGGCTGGCAGGTGGGAGTGGTGGCGGTGAGGGTTGAACCAATTAGATCTATTATGATGGCTGCCATATAATGCTTGTTATATTCCTTGTCTTTCATTGGCTGGATTGGTTGGTGGACAGCTGCAATACATGGTGGAAGGCACTTGTCCTTATGTGATTTGTTGCTCATGTTCACATGGAAGACAATTTGGGCAAAAAAAGTCAGCCACCATCTGTTGACCAAAGAGAGAATCATGGTCAAGGACCCCAAGATAAAAATTATTGAAATACTGTGGATGGCGCTCTCAGACTTTGTCTCCAATATTAAATAATACAACATCAGCCAGATGGATGTCAGCGTGGCCAGCTGGGTACATGTAGGCCTATTGCCTGTGTCCTTGGATTGATTTAAGGGCAGTGGGGCTACCCTCCATCTGGTGGCTCAAGAAACCCCAGTAGGTGGAATTTGAGCTATCCCAGGAGTCAAGTAATCAACCAAGGATATGGCTATACTTATAGCCATTAGTTTAATCAGGGGTTTTCTAATAATAGATAAAACTCTTGGCTGAAACAGCCAGGAATGCATCAATAAATGTCCCCCTCTTGACCTTCTTCCTTTCATTATTAGTGGCAGCTTTTTCTTGCTCACTCAACTTGTCAAAAGCAATGGGCAATTTTTAATAGGAGATAAAAACAACATCATCTGATAAGCTTGTCAAGCATTGTCAAGAATAGACTTGATGACAGGATTTTATGGGGAATCCTCACTGCTATCCCATTGGTTTCCTTAAAAATTGGTCAACACCCTGATTGAAGCCACTTTCCTGTACATCCAGAGCTGTGCCATGCACTCAGAAACCCAAATACCATGGTGCACAAGTTGCTTCCAAACCTGGGTTAGGGAAGCTTGGGGTCCTGCTGCAGGAGATCAAGTATGATTGGGTATGCCTTGTTGATCTGGGACTCTGGGGCTTTCTTTGTTTTCTTGGCAATCCCAATCAGGTTCCCCTTGTTCATTAGATTGTTGAACTCCCGCATGACTGTAGCTTGGGTAAATTGCAATTAGTCAGCAATTGGTCCCAGGACAGACCACGCAGGTTGGGTGCCACAATTTCTTGGAGAATTTGAGTAGTAATGATTTGGCGCTTGGTGTGTTGGGTCACAGGAGCTGTAGCCTAATTGGCTGTAGGGGGAGAAAGTTGGGTGTTGGCAGAAAGCTGTTCTGAATGAGGTTTGCCATTATGATTGGCTGGTTGGTTGGCAGCTTGTGTGGGGGTGAGAAAGGGGGCAGGGGCAGAGCTAGACACTAAGTGATTCTCAAACAAGTCAAAGCCATATGGGTTGGGGGTCAAGCACAGGTCAGCTTCCTTGTTACCCACATCAAAGACCTGGGTGCAAACAAGTGCATCCATGTTCTGAGCCTCACCTCCATGGAAGCTTCCTTGGATGATTCTGTGATGTTTTCTGGTGCTGTCAAAAAATGTTATTGTTGAAACTATTGTAAAAAACCAAGGATAAAATAACTAAAATTAGGAGTTTAAAATTATATGATTTATTTTTATTGCAAGTTCATATTAGGAAAGTTCTCAAAACCATTTTACACAAATCAGAAGCCATAAAAATAAATGAGATGCCTCTGTTTCTAAATTAGATAACTGTAGATTGGCTTTTAAACGGTTAATTTTCTATTTTAGGCTGCTCATACTACATATATTGTGTGACTGTGACAATCCACATGGAAGCGTTTTGCAGGCAAGGGTTGATTTGGCTTCAAATAAAGATGCAATGCTGAGAATAAATAGGGTGCTGTGGTTTTGATACAGGTATTGGCCTAGTAGGGAGCATTGGCTACTAGGGAAGGTAAGGCCTACCTAGTAGATAACAAGGGACTAATAGAGGCAAGTAACAAACAAGCCTAGCAGGGGCCATTGGCTGCTAGGGGCTGGTTGGTTGACCTCACCCATCAGGGAATGTTGGCTGCTAGGGGTAAGGAGGTTGATAGCCCAGCAGGGACTGTTGGCTGCTTGGGGTGGGGCGTGGATAACCCTGGCAGGTAACACAGGCTGCCAGGGAAGGAAGGAGCTAAGATAGCTCTACATGCCCTTGTGCGCTTACAGGAGGTCTATGAGCAAGCATCCTACCTAACAGACTGGTAGGGTGTCCTTGTCTATGTTTCTGTGGGAGCTTTGTGGAGGTCCCAAAATGATCATTGGAGGGCATATATATGCTCATAGGTGTCACCAGGGTAGTTGCTTGGGGAAGCAAGCTGCAGAACTTGGTGTGATCAGGCCTCTGAGAGGTAAAGTTGATTACTTTACAACTGAAAGCTCAGACTTAATCACCTGAGAGAGTAAAGACAACTACACAGACATGAGGATTGTCTGTGGTTGAATGGCCCAGGTGGAGGACACTTGTAAGGGGCCTAGCCAAGCTCCAGTAGCCCCATAGACTTATTGCCTGAGTCTGAGGTATTGATATTGCAGGCTGATCATAGGACCAAGGCATTTCAGGGTCTACAGTGAAGACTAGTAATAGGAACTGTATGATCACAGTGAAAACTAGTTGAGGGACTGGGAGATCATTGTGAGGATTGGAACCAAGATGGTTCATAGTGTGGACTGAGGATTGACTGGAATGGACTGATTTCTGACTGGAATGGACTGATTGTTGACTGGAAAGGGTTATTTACTAGACTGAAAAGTACTGTTGATGGACAAGAAAGGACCAGAAGATCATGGTGAAGGACTAGCTGAAGGACTAGGAAATCATGTTGCTGGACTAGCTGAGGAACTGAAAAATGGCTTAGAAGGACTAGCTGGAATCAATACAGGAGCTAGAATGTTGGCTTTGGTTTCTTAAGAGAGAAAAATAATAAGGAAGAAGCAGTTAAATAATGATTTAATGCTGCCAAAGATATGATATAAAGATTGTGTTAATTATCATATAGATTAAGAAAAAAGAGGAAAATTGTTTACAGGGATTAAACTGTAATTTTTTAAGATCTTATTGAGTTGGAATGAACCCAGAAAAAAGGCCAGAAACAGGACCAAGAAACTGTGAGAACAAGTGTTGGAATTTTGCCAAGAACAATTAGGAGAGGCAAAAGACA
The DNA here is from genome assembly GCA_014839935.2 of Entomophthora muscae. Taxonomy (NCBI): domain Eukaryota; kingdom Fungi; phylum Entomophthoromycota; class Entomophthoromycetes; order Entomophthorales; family Entomophthoraceae; genus Entomophthora; species Entomophthora muscae. The sequence continues at coordinate 843 of QTSX02004708.1, read as the reverse complement.
AGCAACAGGCAATTTCTAGGACATAAAATGCTGAAGAAAATGCGGGGAAACTTGAAGAAACATTGAAGAATCAAGGGTTCAAAAATCCTCTATATAAAACATAGGCAAAATTTCTTGAGTTTTGCCTGAGAAATGTGACAGGAATCACAGTGGAACCATTCAAAATGGGAGCAGTTGTTTATCCGAGTGAGACAGTGGCAGGTGCAAACCATAGTCAAGAGCAATTCATTTGGGTGAACTGTTTGTCAAAACTGTTGAATATAAGTGTTTTATTGTTGCAGGTCAAGCATGTTTGATCATGCTTTGAAGGCTTTAACTGAAGAGCAAAATAAAAAATGAGGGAGCAGAAGCAGCAACTAAGGTCATTGAACAGAAGCACTTAAAGTTTAATATATTGTAGAGAGAAAAAAACTGATAGCTTAAGTTGAAAATGGAAAGAGTTTGAGAGAAAATGGACTGGAAACAAGGAGTTATAAAAGGGGAAGTCATCAAACTTTTCAGAACTGATACAAGTGGATTTTCAGGCCACAAGGACTACACAGAAGACCTAAGAATAAAATAAAGATGCAGAGGCCCAAGACTCAAGTGCAGGAGTTCAAGACCAAGGAGAAGGAGTCCAATTCCATGTACAAGGAGTCCAAGATATTGTTGGAGGACTCCAGGGTATTGGCAAATCCCTATTGTTTCCCAGACCCCCAGACATTATATCAGAAGGTTTCTAAGGGGATCTTCCTTCTGACTGTGAATAAAAGCCTATTTTGACCCTGCCTAAAGTTCAAAGTATTACAGATAACACTCATGAGTGAATTGCCCCATATCTTTTACCGTGGTCAAGGGGAAGAG
>QTSX02004707.1:0-20359 GCA_014839935.2 Entomophthora muscae | reverse complement strand
ATTAATTCTGGGTCTTGACATTGGAAGGATTGTTTCTATTGTAGGGGGATACCCCAAGTTTTTCCCATGAAAACTGCATTCTCTTCACCAGATAGTAGTAAAAGGAAATTGAGGTCTCAACCCCAAAAGTAGATTTGACCATGGCCTGTATATTTGCCACTTCAAGATGGCAATCTTGGATTATCCACTGGCAGATTGCCCATTTGTGCTCCTTGGTGAGCATGGTTAACACACACAAGGATTTCTCCACAACAAGGACTCAGCCATTATTGATGAATTTGTTGAAGGTCTTGGAGGTGTACTTGGGATCCACCCCAACAAGAGCTGCAGCCACCTTGTAATTGCCATATTTCCACATTAGCTTGAGAAGGATGATGTGTTTGATATCAGGGATGCGCTTCTGAGCAGGCTTTGCAGGAGTTGGTGAATCTAGATCCTGATTGGAGACTGGCTTGCAAGGCGTAGGCACCTTGGTGTAAAACACAGCAACTTTCTTTAACACCAACTGTCCCTCATCAATTTTGAAGAACTCAGGCTCCTTGTTCTCTTCCTGGTTGCCATCACTGACATAAGGCTCATAGCTAGTGTCAAGTACAGGCTTAACCTTATCCAGCATGGCTGGCGGGACCAACTCTTGCCAGTACACAATTTCAAACACGTACAAAGTAAATTCTACCTCCTTGTTTATAACTGTTTTTGTTGTAGTAACCTTGGTGGGCTTCTGGGTCAGCTTAGGGACCCAAGGGTTGATGCTCTGCACTCTAGCAGCTTGTGCTCCTTGAACCGGTTGTGTCAGTGCAGCGTCACTATCAAACTCTCCTCTCCTATCTCCTTCCTGAGTAGGCAATTGGGTTGCACCAACTCTGTTCTTTGACCCGCAGGGCAACCGTAACCGCGGCGCACAACGGGTGCATTATCACTCTGTTGTTATGTATCTTCCATTTTACAATTTAATAAAATACTAAATAAAACTTAATTAAGTCACTCCTTAATTTTAATCTTTGCTTTTTTCTGAATATGGATATTTAATTAATATTGTTTCCCCCTATATCCCAGTAATAGATTTTTCATTTCTTAATTAGTTGTTTTTGGTTTTACCACACCCATTTTAGAACACCCAAAATATTTTCCACCCATTTTCCCAGATTTTACTGCCAAATTCAAACACCCATCATAATGTTTTTAAAATTTATGTCTTGGATTGTGTGTCTTATTTTAGATACCTTGGTATCCTTCATGATTACAAACAATTGCACACAACATTTGAGCAATTTTGTTTACATAGTGAGTTGCTATTGTGTTTTGTTTTTTGATTAAGTTTTGACTCACTGCGCTTGGGTGTATTTTTTCACCAATTCACATAGTAAAAATATGTACACCAAAAGTCAACTCACACCATTTTTTTGTGAGTCAATGTATTTTGGATTGTATTTTGAATAGGTTTGCTTTGCGTGTGAGCACTTCTTTGCTGTGTTGATCCATTTTGACCACTATTGCCAAAAAATCCCTGTTAATAGAGTGTTTATTTCAACCTGATAGTTGGATTTTGTTCAAATCTGAAATTATTCTGTTTAAATCTGAGGTATTTTTGTTTATCACCATAGCTTTTAAAACTACTGTATACCCATGGTGGAGCAATCACACCTGGGCCAAGGATTAAAGCTAGAATAGCTCAAATCTTAGATTATACACCTGGGGTTAAAAAGTACCAGGTGTTCAGAGGAGATTTTTTTAATATACATGCCAACTTTCAGAGAATCTCTTACATCTTTTAATTTAGCTGAAAATAAGAGCAAACAGTGAGATTGAAAAGTGGAAACATACCATTTGTGATGGTGCATTCTAGATGCTGTCCTATGGCAATGCATGTAAAGATGGGTTAGTTCTTGGTGCCGCATTGGTGGGCACCGCTCCTATTAGACACTTGGGAGCCTAGTGGATTTTGTAATGATGTGCTTTGTGATAGTTTAAACACCCCCTTTCCTAAATAAAATTACTATTAAAACATTTTATTGTTGAAAGCCAAATATCAAAGTTCCTTCTATGATAAGGAATGAACCCAGTATATGAGAAGTGTTTTTTGATGACTATGTTACAGGATCATAGTACTATCAAAGTGGTGTTGATTTGTGTTGATTCATTATGGGGGTTTTGAATCAATACCATGCTCCATTCCCAGCTAATAAAGGAAAGGTTCAGGTTTACTGCAAAAAGTTTAACTATTAAGGAATTCCATATGCTGTCTTTCTAGATGGTGTCTTTTGTGATAGTGTATTTTAGGGCAAGTGCCTAAAGTCAAAGTGTGGAAATTGAAATCTCCAAATCAATGGATTTTTTAATCTCCACACTTTTTTCAATAAAAGTTTTCCCCCCAAAAAAATAATATTTTTCTTAAATTTGACTTTTTTAAAATGTTTTTACTAGTAGCTAAAATCAAAAAACCAAGTTCAAAGTGCCCAAATTGATGCAATTTAAAATACACCTTAAATTAATTTGGCTTTTAAAATATAATATATTAATCCTTTTGAATATAGGGGACAAAATTGAAAGTGTAGAAATCAAAGTACAGAAGTCTCTTCAGTTTAATATTTGAGGCCCCAAAATTAAAAAATAAAATATCACTTAATATTGATTCTATCACTATGTAAATGATTAGAAAAGCTTCAAAAACATATCATACTCAACCAAATAAGCTAAAATCTATCATACAGGCTCACAATCACCTGTGAATTGTTTGATAAAAATTCCAGTGATTTTTATTATGTAAAAAAATAGAGTGCTGAATGAAACAAATCTGATATTATCACTTAGTAAATTACTGGGTGTAGTAATAGAGTGCGCAAATTGAAAATGCTTCAAATCAAAATTCAAAACACACTGATTTAGTGCTTACCAATATATTTTAAATTATGATTAGAATTTGATATTTGATTAACTAAGCTCCAATAGGTGTTTATAATTGAAAGTGCAGAAATCAAAAGTGCATTTAAACCAAACAACTGCTCTACTTTGAAAAACCATAATAATTTAACCAGTGTAAGTTTAAAGCTTAAAATTAGAATTTTAAAGGTTAAAGACTTGCTTTAAAACATAGTAGAGTTTCAATCCTTTTGGGTTAGTTTATAGTAGATTTTTAAAGGGTTTAGTAAAAACTGCAGATTTTGGCAGGTTTGAAAAAAATACTAAATTAATTTAATATGTTACTATCTTTGTCTTATGCTTTTAGGGAGTGTTGAGATTGAAGTGCCAAAATCAAAACTCCCTAATTGTCTGATCAAAAGCCCCTTTTTTGCTCCTTTCAAAAGCATTATAGAGTTGACTACCTCAATTAAAATATTTATTCAAACTAACAAAATATAGTAAAAAGCACTCTTAATTTCAGATTCTGTTAAAAAACAATACTTTTATTAATAATTTATATTCTTTTTATTAACCAAAAAATACTAACTTTGAGTCATCTAGATGCCCCCTAAGTCAACTCCCATCAACCCAAAGAAGGCCACCCCTTCCAGATCCAAGAATCCTGGCCCCAAGACCACCAAAAAGATCACCAAGAAGGCCGCCAAGGCCACCAAGAAGACCTCTGAGCCCTCCCCCTCTCCAGAAGAGGAGCCTTCTGAAGAGGAACCTACCCCCAGCCCCTCCAAGAGCCCAACTGGGCACAAGTTTGTCTACAGCCAGGTAGATGAAGAGGGAGACGCCTCCCCACATCTCTGAAGAAGAACATGAAGACATGTACAACTCTGGAGATGCTACACCAACTGGGGAAGGATTTGAGCACTGGGATATCCTTAAAGTTCATAATATATGCAACTATGAAGAGGAGTTCTGACCGCCAGATATCCTGCCCATCTCCTTCCCAATTATGTCATCCAAGGGCAATGCTGGGTTTTATTATGATGGTTTTATGTTTAAGTGTAATGATGAGCAAAAGCACTTGGTGCTTCATCATTACAAGTGTGAGGGGCCTGCCTGCTCCGCTGTCTGACTACAACTGTGTTTATCCAGTTTAAGAAGCTGAACAATCAGCACACCTGCCTGGAACCAACTGGGGTATATAAGCTCCTAATAAAGTGGTACCTGCGCCAGAGGCAGCCTTTCAACAGGGGACTTACCTCCCATGAGATAGTCACTAGGACTATTTTCAACTTGACCAGTTTTCAAAAGATAGCTGTTGGTAATTTTGGATCCCTTCAAAAGTATGTGAGTGATAATTGCCGGAAGTCTGACAATGTGGGCAGAAGTGCCATCTCTCTCCTGGAACTGGATATACCCAATGATCTTAGATTCACCTCCAAGGATGAACAGTTTCTCCTTAATGATGATGGTCCTGATGAGCATAAAAGAACCATCTGCTATGCCACCCAGGAAAACCTTAAGAGATTAATGACAGCCAATATCTAGTTGGCTGATGGGACCTTCTCATCATGCCCTAAGATCTTTTCCCAGCTTTGGTGCATCCATGGGAAGTATGGTGATAAGGGTTTACTAATGGTTTACTTTCTAATGTCAGGACAAAATGAGGATGACTATACTCATGCATTGGAGATTCTAAAGGGGAAGTTGGATCTCCTTCCCCCTACTGATGCCCCCACTTCTACCCCCAAGAGAAAGAGTTCTAAAACCCCAAGCCAACCTGATGATGGGGAAACATCAGAGCCTTACCATACCCACCTCCTTGTTGACTGTGATCCTTCTCAAGCCAACACCTTCAAAAAGTCATTTAAGAGCAAGCCTTATGGCTACTTTATTCACTTTATACAGTGCCTTAGAGAAAGCAACAGAGCTTCAATGAGCTTTTCAGGGAACCAACCCTGATCTTCCAACTTGCTAGCGTTTGGGAACTGGCCAGTTGCAGACTGAGTGAGCAGGGCCCACCAAAGAATTGTTGCTAACTTAATGAGGTAGGGCATTGACTTGCCCACCCACAATCACAGACTGGCAGCGGGGACAATAGTATCTATTACTCCCGTGAGAGTAATATATACAATTCCAAAAAGCTTATTGGTGTGGTCCAGAAGGAGCTTGGTGGCAGAGGCAGGCATTGGTTTGAGGGTGACGTGTGATTTCATGTCTAATTAGTAGGCAGGAAGGAAGTTTTATTTATCTCTGAACAGGCAGGGTTTGGTAATTTACCAAGGACCTTCTCGGTTGTATCTGGTTAACTCTGTAGTTTTGACCAAAGAATCCTGGGCTAGTATGTTGTTGGCAGTGTAGTCCTTGTACTCAGGCTTTAAAGGGTACTCTGTGAAATGAACAGGACCAAAGGGGGCGCCTGGTGGGAAGTACATAGCTGGCAGGCTGGCAGAAGGGTCAGATGATCTTTGAGTTAACTGACAGATGATAAGAATAAAATACGGCAATAGTTGGGGAAGCCAATATCTCATAACCTTTATTTAAAAATGACAATGGAGATTGATCTTGGCCTGGAAGGTATTTATACCACACTTCCAGGCTTCACTTCCTGGTTGGGTTTTCTGGGCTCAGGTGGTTTGGCATTGGGGATCTTAGAAGGCAGTATGGCGCTTGGCACTGGCGGTTTGCCACTTGCCGCTTTGGGATGAGAAGACTTCAAATCCTTCTGTTTGTTGATTTGGGTGTTGGGTGCCTCTTCAGGTTCAGTGCCTCTTCCTGGGCTTTGGGGGAGTTTGGAATAACTCTCATTGGGAAACTTGTGCATTTTGCCAAGCAAACCACCAGTGTCAGGTGTTGGCACCTTGGGGAAATTCCCAGCATCTTGCACTGGCAGTTTGCTTGCAGAATCCTGTGTGACAGCTAAAGGTTTGGGTCCTGACGGGCTGGCAACAGCTTTATCAATTGGTAGTAGGTTATCAGATTCCCAGCCTATGGATCTGGCGGTCTGTGAAGGGTTTTGTCCAGGCTTCAACTCTGATTCCATATTTTGGGATTCAGGAGCGTCCAAATTGTCATTACTGACATCATCCCTTCTTCCCCCAACATTCCCCCTTTCAGGGCCTTCTTCTCAAGGTATTGTTGGATGGCCTGTTTGGAGTTGGTTAGGTTGCTCCAGGGTTCCCAGGTGCTTTCTTCAAGGGGGTACCCTAACCACTTAACGTAGTACTGGGGGGTCTTGTAGTGGACTCGGTTGCCATGGATGTACTCAACTTTGTACTCATTTGGGTGGTCCTTCCAGATTGGCAGGGGGCTAGACTTGATCTTCTGATGGGGAAGGGAGTTCCTGTCTTTTTTTAACAGAAAGGCACAGTGGAACACATTGTGGATTGTCCAAGTGGGAGGTAGGTCTAACTTGAAGGCAACTTCTCAAATTATCTTATGATCTTGTGTGACCTGCTTCTTCTGTGAGCTAATTTCCTGCAAGGCACATGCAGGGGCACATTCCAGAAGTCCAAATAGACCTTGTCTCCAATTTGGAGGGGTTTATCAGGGGTTTGTTTTCAATTAGTAAAGGCCTTATATGTCTGTACTGCTTGGTTCAGGTTTGCTAGGCATACAGTTTGGGTGTCATGGATCTGTTCAATCCAGGCGCACCCAGACAGGTTGGTTTCCTTGTTTCCAATGCTAGAGTCCCATGTGGGGTCAACCCCATAGTTGGCTTTGAAAGGGGACATTCCAGTAGATGTATGGTCTTTGCTGTTGCAGGCTTACTGTGCCATGGATAGCATCTCAGCCCAGTTATCTTGGTTGGCGTTGGTGTAGCATCCTAGGTATTGTTCAAGTATTTGGTTCACTTGTTCAGTCTGGCTGTTGGTCTGTGGGTGATAGGAGGTAGATAAACAGCGCTTTACCCCCAAGTCCTTCATCACCTGAGTCCAGTATTTGGAGGTAGAATGTGGTCCTATATAAGTGATGATTTCTGCCAGGGTGCCGTGTTGAGTTAGGATGTGGACGTGGAAATGTCAAGCTGTCTCTGTGGCAGTGCAGTGAGTGGTGGTAGGGACAAAGTAGGACATTTTAATGAATCTATCTACCATGACTAGGATTGCATTGAACAAATTTGAAGGGGGCAGTTCCACAATACAATCCCTTGAAACGGACTGCCAGGGTCCTGTTGATATGTCTAGTGGTCTTAGCAAGCCTTCAGGTTTGGATCTACGGGATTTGGTCCTTCCACATGTCTCACAGCTTTTGATGTAGGTGGCCACGTCTTTGTCTAGTTGGGGCCAAGCATAATTCTTCTTGATTCCTTGGATTGTCTTGAGTCTGCCAGGGTGGCTGGCCATCTCTGAGTTGTGATAGTATATGAGTACTTTGGTCCTTGTTTAGCATTCTGGTACATAGATCCGGTTGTGTAGTTGCAGGGTAGATCCTTTTAATTAGAAGCCTTTCTTGTGGTGGCGGCTCTCTGGGTCTGAGGTCAATTTGGCAATGATTTCCGCTGATTACTTGTCTAGTTTCTGCGCCTCAATTATGTCAGGCTTGTGGGCCATGATCTTCATGTACATCAGTTGGATGCCTATGCTGGTGGGATCAATGAGTGTGTGGGTGTTGTGGTCCTTGGTTTCAGCTGTGATAGGAATTATATCTGCTCTTCTGCTCAGTGTATCAGGTACTATGTTGACTTTCACAGGTTTATAGCCAATTTTCAGGGTGTAGTTGGTCAGTTCTAAGGCCCATCTTGCTTGTTGTTGGTTCAGCTGGCATGGTTTGAAGAAATAGACTAAGTTCTTGTGGTCTTTCAGAACCTTTAATGGATGTTCAGCACCGCACAGGTACCGGCGCTAATGTTTCAGGGTCTTCATTATTGCAAGTATCTCCTTGTTGTAGATTAGATAGTTTCCTTTGGAAGGCAGCATCTTCTTGGAGTAATATGCTACAGGATGTAGCATACTATCCCCTCCTTCCTAAAGAAGGACCCCACCCACTGCAAAGTTGGACGTGTCAGTTTCTAATACAAATGGCTTGGATGGGTCAGGCATTGCCAGGACGGGTGCAGAGGTGAATGTGAGTTTTAGGGCCTCAAATGCTGATGTGCACTCATCAGTCCAGGAAAAGGTGACCTTGTCAGAGCAAAGGTGGGTCAGGGGCAGAGTAATATGAGAATTTTTTTGATGAAATCCCTACAATAGTTTGCTAGACCCAGAAAACTTCTCACATCCTTCTGCATTTGGGCACTGGCCAAGCCGTTATTGCTTCTACTTTGTCCTTTGCCATAGAAAAACCGCCAGTCTTCACTAAGTATCCTAGGAATTCAACCTCAGACTGAAAGAATTCACATTTCTTAAGCTTGGCGTGTAAGTTGGCCTGGGAGAGTTTTTCCAGTATAAGATCAAGGTGTTAGAGGTGTTCTTTGTGTGACTTTCTGTATATGAGGATGTTGTCCAAATATGCAACACAAAATTGGTTGAGGTACTCGCCTAGGACGGTGTTGATCATCCTTTGGAAAGTGCTAGGGGCGTTGCACAGGACAAATGGCATTACTAGGTATTTGTACAACCCATATCTGGTTTTGAAAGCTGTCTTGTATTTGTCTCCATCTTTGATTCTGATCTGGTTGAAGGCGTCTCTAAGATCAATTTTTGAGTAAAACTGGGCTCCATTCAATACATCACATAGGTTGTTGGAGTTGGGGATGGGGTAGTGGTTCTTCATTTTAATGTTGTTCAGTTTCTGTTAGTTTATGCATGGACACATCCTGCCATCTTTCTTTCCTACAAACAGCATGGGTGACAAGCAGGGGGCCTTTGGAACTTGGATGAAGCCTTTTTTTGTCATATCCTCCAGGTCTGCTTTCAAGGCTACTTGTTTACGGTGATTAAAGCTGTAGATGGGGCCGTGGTGTGGTTGTGTCCCTGGCAACAGGTCTATGGTGTGATTGTAGATTGAATGGCTGGGAAGTTTTGTGGCTTCTTCTTCACTAAACACATGGTACCATTTCTGTAGGAGGTAGGTAGTATCCCAACGCTAGGCTCTATCTTTATGGTTAAGAGTTTGTTGGTAAGGATTCAGCTATGGCTTATTTAAAAAGGGACAGTGTCACAAGATTCAGGTTGGCCCAACGTGGTAGTTTGTTTGTGATAGTTCAGGATCAGGTCATGTCTGTTGGACCAGGAATTTCCCAGTATAAGGGGGTGGGGTAGTCCTGGTAAGAGGATCAGGAACAACAAGTACACATTATTTCCAATTGTCAACAGAAGTTCTTTTTCACACTCATGGCCAGTGTCCAGATAGCTGTTTCCCATGACTACTTGTAGGCTACGCTCTGAAGCTATTAAGCCTAGTTCCTTTGCTAGACTGGCGTCAATGAAGCTTTAATCAGATCCTGTATCAATAAAAGCTTCAATCTGCCGCTTGTTTCCCAATAGTTCTATGATCACTTGGATGAATTTGTAAGACTGGGAAGAAGTGTTTATTTGCGCCAGTGAGATTGGGGCATTGTTCTTCTTGAGGCAGGCTCTGGTCAAGTGGCCCGCCTCATGGCAGTGGAAACAGAGTCCTTTGCAATAGTGTTGTTGGAGCTCTTCAGGTGTCATTCCTGTTCTGTTGGGGGTTGGTGCTCGGGTTTGGCGGGTCTGGGAGGGGCCAGCATTCTCTTGGTTCATGCTAAGGCCCTTGCACAGGGGGACCAGATTGTCTAGGCTGAGGGTGGGTGGATGGTGCTTCAACAAGTCCTTCATTGCTAGGTTGACTCCCTTTCAGAAGATGATGGCCGCCAGTTTGTCTTCCAGTTGGGTGCAAGTCTTTAGCTTGAGGAATTTATCAATGTAAGCTTGGATGGGACAGGCACCCTGTCAGATTTCCAACAAGGAGTTCAGGGCATAGTATCTGGTGTCGCGGTCTTCCCCTGTGGCCATCAGTTTGGCTTCAAACTTGACATAGTCCAGGCAAAATTCCACGTCTTTAGCAGTGGCTTTGCCAAACTAATCAAGGGCGTCTCCTGATAGCATGGCAGCTACTCCAAGCATCTTTTTAGTGTCACTGGAATAGGACAGGACATTGGCTTGAAAATGTAGTTGGAGTACTGGCATGGCGTGGCAGGCCTCCTTGAGAGTGAGTTTTTCCATCTGAGACATCTCCACTTTGGTGAGAGATTGGTTGACTATCATATTCTGAACCTGAGAGGAGGGCCCTTTGGCGGTTTTGGTGGCAGAGTCAGACTTCTTGGGGTCGTTCAGGTTCATGTTTGCATTCTTCCAAATGGAAGAAATTAGGCTCTTGGTCATCATAAATGTGTAATAAGTGATTATCATTACAAAAAACATACAAGATGCCCCAAGAATAATCAACATCTTGGGGCTCAGGGTACCAGGTTTAAAATAGATTGTCATAATGTCAGGGAACCAACCCTGATCTGCTGACTTGCTGGTGTTTGGGAACTGGCGGGTTGCAGACCAAGTGGGCAGGACCCATCAAAGAACTGTTGCTAGCTTAATGAGGTAGGACATTGACTTGCCCACCCACAACCACATACTGGCGGCGGGGACAATAGTATCTATTACACCTGTGAGAGTAATATATATGATTCCAAAAAGCTTATTGGTGGGGTCCAGCAGGAGCTTGGTGGCAGAGAGAGGCATTGATTTGGGGGTGATAGGTGGTTCCATGTCTAATTAGTAGGCAGGAAGGAAGTTGTACTTATCTCTGAACAGGTGGGGTTTGGTAATTTACCAAGGGCCTTCTTGGTTGTATCTGGTTAACTCTGTAGTTCTGGCCAAGGGATCCTGGGCTAGTATGTTGTTGGCAGTGTAGTCCTTGTACTCAGGCTTTAAGGGGTACTCTGTGGAATGAACAGGACCAAAGGAGCACCTGGTAGGCGGTACATAGCTGGCAGGCTGTCAGGAAGGTCAGATGATCTTTGAGTTAACTGGCAGATGACAAGAATAAAATATGGCAATAGTTGGGGAAGCCAATATCTCATAACCTTTATTTAAAAATGACAATGGGGATTGATCTTGGCCTGGAAGGTATTTATACCACACTGCCAGGCTTCACTTCCTGGTTGGGTTTTCTGGGCTCAGGTGGTTTGGCATTGGGGGTCTTAGAAGGCAGTGTGGCGCTTGGCACTGGCAGTTTGCCACTGGCCGCTTTGGGATGAGAAGACTTCAAATCCTTCTATTTGTTGATTTGGGTTTTGGGTGCCTCTTCAGGTTCAGTGCCTCTTCCTGGGCTTTGGGGGAGTTTGGAATAACTCTCATTGGGAAACTCATGCATCTTGCCAAGCAAACTGCTGGTGTCAGGTGTTGGCACCTTGGGGAAATTCCTGGCATCTTGCACAGGCAGTTTGCTTGCAGAATCCTGTGTGACAACTAAAGGTTCAGGTCCTGGGGGCTGGCAACAACTTTATAAATTGTTAGTGGGTTATCAGATTCCCAGCCTATGAGGTCTGGCGGTCTGTGAAGGGTTTTTTCCAGGGTTTGACTCTGATTCCATATTTTGGGATTCAGGAGCGTCCAAATTGTCATTCCTGACAGAGCTCAACAGACTGGTCACTAGATCAACCTCCCAGGAGCCCAAGGTGGCCTTCAACTCCTTTTCTGCCATTTCCTTGGTGAGAAAAGAGAACTCCAGTAAGATCTATGAGGTCTTTAATAATACCAAGTATATGGAGGACAATGCAGCTATCTTTGCTCCATTTGTTGATTACTTTGAATGCCAATGGATTGGAAAAATTGAGACCAGACACCATGGAAGAAAGGAAAACAAGATTGAATGGAACCAGTTCAAGTTTGTTAAGAATAAGACCATGAAGACTACTTCCTCCCTAGAAATCTGGCACAACAAGTTTGCCAACTGTGTTGGGGTGAAGAAACCCAAGTTCAATGTCCTGATCAACAAGCTCAAAGTTGAACAAGCAACCAATGAAACTCTTTATCAGGAGTTTTTAGATGGATGCCAAAGTGTTTCCCAGAGCAGCAAGGATCTCAACAGCTTTGAGATAGTCACAAAAAGCTCCCTCCTTCCTTAAAACTCTTCCAACTGGCTCACCCATCTTGAGAATATTGCAACAGTTCTGCTAATATTCCAAATTAAATCTTGCATTGCTTTTACTTTCTTTTAGTTTTATGTTGTGATAATAAAGATTTTACCATGCAAATAAATTTAAAGAGTTTTCTGTATAGTTTTATATTTTATATTTAATTGAATGCAGTTACATATAAATTATAGTCTAATTTTGTTTTTAAAAGTAAAAAAGAGGTTCTTTAAAAAACAGCTAGTTTAAGATTTTTTTATTATCTAACATATACTTTTTATTGCAGAAATGAACTCCTTGGGGTCTCTTTAGTCTATAAAATATTGTAAAATATATGTTTTTATATTGATAACTGTATTTTATTCTACTTCAAAGTTAGCTTCTGGAAAATCAATTTTTGCACTTCGATCTTTGATATTTTTGATTTCTGCACCCTACATAGTGTTTCGATTTCTGCACTTTCGACCTTAGGAACTTCAACCTTAGGCACTTGCCCGTATTTTAGGGCATTTACTATAGAACCCTATACTAAGAAACTTTATTTGGATAACACCCTTTTTTATTTTGATTTGTGATAGTGTTTTTATGATGTGGTTTTTTGAGATGACTTATTAGAACTTAATAAGTAAAAAATAGCTATTTAATAGTTTTTATTAAGCCTTTTTAATCTTGCTAAAGTAAATCTTGACTCTATTACGAAAACTTTTGAGATGGCGTATGACACCCAGAAAGCATCCAATAAAAAGTGAACTACTGCTCCAGGTTTATTTAAAAATTTATTTAAATCATGGGCTCGAACTTTGGTAGAACGTATGTAAATTAAAATCCTTCGAGCAGGCCTTTTGCGTTGAAAGTTTATTAGCCCAGTTGCACCAACATATTCCTCCTTTAAGATATACATGTTTAGGTTGGTTAATTCCGTGCTTGTTGTTTATATCGAGATGAGTAAACGTTAAAGCAAAGCGGCGAGGTGGTAGATATTTTTATTCGAGGGGCGGGCATGTCCTATCTCCCTTGGATAAGGTATTATTGCGCTTACATCAAAGAGACTTGATTGGTCCATGGGAAACCTTGGTGTTCCAAGTCGGATATATCTTGTTAATACGATCTCGCTTAAAGACACATTGTAGGATCATGTCACCTGTGGCTCAGCCTAGGAGTTGCTTTACACTGTTTAATCGCAAAGATAGGTTTATTACTGATATAAGAAGACCGATTTAAATTAAATTAGAATAAATTAAGTTAAAATATTTTGATGCTTAAAGCTCGTGAGTGTTGAGAAATCTATGTATGTTTACATATGATAACTTGAGGTTTTTAAAGGAATTTGCCATTGGGAACAAATTGCAGCGGTTATGACCAGCGGCGCAAAGTTTGAAGCAGATTAATTCCGCCTTGAACCCAAACAGGTAACTTATACTGCGATAAAATATTTTATACAACTGCTTGGCTTTAAATAGCTTTGAAGCCCAGCTAGCAATCAAACATGCTTCTTATGTGGAAAACGATCCTTTTACTGTATGCCCTTGCGGTTGGGGTGTACCTCAAATGTCGCCAGTTGTATTCCGATGCTAGACCGTCCAGCTCGATATATTCTGATCACGTCCAAGCACCACGAGTAAGATTCGTAGCAAATCGTTCACTCGTACTCTCGCCTAACCAGGGATGGATAGCCTCCAGCGAAGCCTTTACCAAATTCCATCGCTCCAAACCATCTGCCAAATACTTATCTGAAAGCTGCAAAGTAACCCCTGTGAAAAACCCTGCTACAAATCTTCGAAAGATAACAGGCACATTTAAGCTGGGCTCAAATACCACCGAGATTTGTCTTCTTCGCTGCCCAGAGTTCTTCCTTTGTTTATTTGAAGCCAGATTCAACAAGAGTTGGTCTTTTGAAAATTACCCCTACTTCTCTCTATTGTACATATATCCTTCTGGGTTGAAGGAGCACATTGATCGCTTAACGCACCAAGGAACCTACTATTTTGTGACACAGGGCCCAACCTCTGGCCCAGTAGTTTTCATTCCTATTACTTATCACCAGAAGCACTACTACTTGACTCATAAGCCAGGCCATTCTCCATTTAAGGGCTCAAGATCCATCAACTGCAGTGTAACTTTGGAATCAAGAGCTCCAGATGGCATTTTGAGCTTCAACCCTACACAGCAAGTTTAACACCCATGCTTGCTCTTGGGTCCAGCTTGCTTAGATCAACCACGTGACAGCACCCAACCAGAAACATGTGTGCAGGTTTATGACCCATCAGGACTATTCAATCATTATTAAAGCTTTATCTATCAAATATTTATAAGCAGCAGTTGTAAACGCCAGTTCAGCATATTAGGTTAAATCAACTGTATCCAGCCACTCTAAGCCTATATCGGAGCAATCAATCCCACACTCAAAACCTACCCGTGAACATAAATTCCTATCCAAAGTGGTTGGAAGAGCAACTTTTGAAATTCAATTTTCCCAACCAATACCCCAGTGAAGCCACCAAGAAATAAAGTTAAACCTATGCCTCATTATTTGACTGGTCATGATCAAATCCCACATCCACCATCTTCAAATTAATGTCAGGATGGTATTAGCTGAGAAGAGACTAATCCATCTCGCTTATCAGGGACAGGAAAAGCCTTGCCAAGCTTGAGCATTAGAGCAGAGAATTGATAGTTTCAATCATATACTTCTGGGAAGTATATAAAACAAGATAAAGGGGTGTGGTGGATCCAGGTCCAACCAGCCCATCCCGCCATTATCCTGCCCTTGACTCTTATTGCCATTACCTTCCTTTGACAAAGCTTTGAAGAGCTTTGTCTCCAGAGAGGCAATTTTATGGGACAACACTTTGTTATCATCCTGCCAATGGGCCATGATCTCAACACTCTTTTCCTCCCTTGCCCTTAAAGCCTCAATTTCACAATTTGCCTTTGCTTTCACTTATTGTAAGATTTTGTCCCATCCTACTAACAGGTTCCAGGAATCCCACACATAGATTTAGTTTCCTTGGGCAGGAGTACCTTCTTTTGCAAAGTAATTGGAATATAACTCTTCAAATGCAGCCTTTACTTCCACCAAGGACTCCTCAGGCACAGTCTTGGTGACCTCCAAGCTTGCCCAAGCTTCCTCCAACAAACTTGTAGGAACCTCTTTCCTGGCAGCAGCAGTTTCCACACAAAGTACTCCAAATTTGGCCCTTTCAAAATTTAACAAAGAAGACATAATAATTGAAAAGGCAGTTGAGGGGAAAGCGTCAAAATTGACAATATATCTTTATTAAAGTTTAGCTGTTTTTGCTTATATACCATTCAGGGCATATTTGGCTGAAAACCCCTCCAGTTCCTGAATCAACCTATGATTCATCTCATGTGGTCTATGACATTTGAGTCATCAAAACCTAGATCATTACCTAAAAGATCACCAATATTTCTCAACCTATGAGAATCAACCTACAATGGGAAGAAATCACTTGACTCCATTCATCCCAATGTACCAATTCAGCATGGAGCTTCCTCAGCTCCTGGCGCCAAAACCCTGTGGATTAAATATCCCAAAACTCAGCTATTGATGTTCCAACTGGGAACCAGCTGATCAACCCTGAATGCATAGACACCATTGTCTACATTTAGTTATTTTCGCATTTAATGGTTTTTCACATTAAAAACCCATTAAAACACTTTGAAACTCAAACCAGGCGCCACTGCAGCATTCCCGGCGGCCCCCAGCGCCTGAAACAATTCACTGCGGTGCTCGCGCTTTACAAATCAATTAGGCGGTGCAGCGGCGCTTTTAACCCAATAAATTTGCCAACACAGTGCTTTTAACCCAAAATTTGGGGGTTTACTTATGGTTGACCTTAACCAAACTTCTTGACACAGTCAAGACAATTTAACCAATATAATTAAATCTTCATTAATTATATTCCTGTGTATTTATTTATTAATCTTCCTAATTAATTAAACCGTTTTTGAGACACCCAGTCTCCCAGATTGACTTGGCCAATCTTGCCTTATGTTCTTTTATTGAACCTAGATATCCAGTTTTCAGTAATCTTTACCTTAAGACTTCCAATCCAACCTATCTACATACAATAATCAGAAAAACAGAGATAACTTTATATTTTGGAGCATTTATTTGGCTAAATACTCAATAGTGACTGTTCGTACAGTCATAAGGGGAAGATTGAGAAGAGAATGATCCTTTATTTGATATAGAAGCAGGTTATTATATAGTATCATTACAATCCATATACTGTCCATGTGCGTCATGGGGCTTGTCCAAGAAGTGTTCCAGTTAGGATTTGAAATGGTTGATCCCTAGAAAATATGGATGTCTGATAAGGGCACTACCAGCTATTCATTAATCAGGGTGTTTCTCAGGGAATTCTTTTCCTTAGAGGGAGTAATTATAGATGTCACAACAAGAGGAAGGCAGATATCTTTATCAAATAAATCTATTTTATCAAAGAGCATTTAAGGAGGTTTAAGTTAGATCATAGGTATTCTGGGATACCAAGTGGCCCCCACTACCAAGTTGGTTGGGTTTAAAGGCTGGTGCAGTAGGATAAAGGGTGGAAATATTATTATCTAGGTATCTATATTACCTGTCTTGGCACATCCCCCTTTTATGGATTAGCCCTCTGGCTCTGGGGAACCAGGTGAAGGTAGGGCCTTGAATGTGATGGCCTGGTATCCCTTTAGTTGATTGCTAGTGAGCTAGATTTATAGTAGCTACTTCAACTCCAATAACAGGATTCCCAATAACACCATTTCCAAAATAACAGCCTCATGTTTAAAATTTTAAAGTCAACCTAATTGAAAATAAATGGGGGATGATGCCATCCTGTTGGGAATCAAGGTGTTGGAATTGAAATGGGTCCCAAAGTTATGGAGCAAGCCATCCTGGTGATCCTGAGTCTGGAGTGCTGGTACTTCTCAGTCTTTCTCATTGATGCCTCTGAATTTCACAAGGTAGGTACCATGTTCTGGACAGCACCTTAATAGATCTTCTAGGTGCTCAGTGTACTATATCTAACTATTTGCAGTTGATCACTAAAACCCAGGTAGTGGCTCAAATGATGAGTGTATTTTTTTACTCAGAGGTAACTGTTTTTAACACATTTAATAGAGGCTAGTTTGGATTTTAGCCTCAGCTCTTTCAGGGATAGATTTTGTATCTAATTGAGTAGTTTAAATTAATATACAATGATGTTTAACCTGGTAATTGTATGATAAAGCTTCTCAGCTAGATCCATTTTTCAGTTTAAAAAGGGCAATACCATTTCTTAGGTGGCCATGGCCCTTGATACTAAAAATGAACAGTTGACATATCCCAATAAATATACTTTAGGTTATCACCCCCAATACTTTCTGGGATGTATACAAAGGGCATCTACCAGAACTACTGAACATTAAAGATCTGCTGCCATGAAGACAGGCAGCATGGGTTCTGCACATGACTTCTAGAAGGCAATTTCCCCAAAACAAGAAGCCTTTTCTTTTGGGACATTGAGCCATAATTGAATCCTTTAGATATAAATCCATCATGTTGACACCACCTGAACCAAGGCTGAACTTTAAGCTCAAAATGATTTGGATCTTGTTATAAGAATGAGGGTTTTTAAGGATCTTTACCTTTAGGTCAATGCTGTTAAGTAATATCCGGATGTTGGCATCAATCAAGAATCCAGGTCACTCTTAATAAGGTCCTGGCTACTCTAAAAGTAGCTCCTTTATGCTTTACAATGCAGACAAGATCACATCCCTGATAAGGTCAACCTTGAAAAGTCTTGATATCAAATTTCATAGCTCTTTATATCATAACCTATTTGTTGCTGCATTAGAGCTATTGGATTAATTTCAGTTCAATCCTGGAAGTTCACTTAAGCTTGAACACATAGGTTAAAGCTAGAAGCTATACATAAAGATAATTTTGCCTCTATATCAAGCCACCTTGCTGTTGAATCTGAATTAAGGGGGTTGGCTAAGCAAACAAAGGGATATAGAT
Organism: Entomophthora muscae; assembly: GCA_014839935.2. Classification (NCBI taxonomy): domain Eukaryota; kingdom Fungi; phylum Entomophthoromycota; class Entomophthoromycetes; order Entomophthorales; family Entomophthoraceae; genus Entomophthora; species Entomophthora muscae. The sequence continues at coordinate 2,462 of QTSX02004707.1, read as the reverse complement.
TAAAAAATTTGATTGTGAAGTTACTATAGAATAAGGCCAACTGTCTCCATATCAACACCTGTGCTGGCTCCTTAGTAGAGTACTGTGGCTTAACAAAAAGCACTCATATAGTGGTATGTGCTCCAGGCTAAAGTGCCTTGGGCTTTACTTGATGCTACCCTCCACAGTCCCAATTTTTTATTTTGAAAGCTATAAATAAACCCTTTAAATTCCATATATTTAAAGATTACCTACTTCCAAACCTTATCCTAGCTTTATACATGGCTAGGATAGCCACTTCCCTTAATTGTGAAGGCTGTCCAACAGTCAAAATTCAGTATCAAAGTGCCAATTCATGTGAAAGTTCTAGACCTCCTTATTCTTCCCCAGCAAACCACAGGAGCGTTGGAGCTTGGCTTTGAGCATAGATTCCTCTTTGTTGATAGACCAGCCCCTAAAGATTCCTGTTCCCTCCCCTTTATCATCTCCTCATGGTTGGAAGTAAAGTAACCTTTTAAGCTACTGTTGTTTAATTTTTATGGCTTATTACTTTAATATTTACTCAAATATCTAAAGGACAATCTATCTAAGCAGTCTTAAGGTAACCCCAAGGCAACTGAAACAGTACCAAAAGCCTATGAACAGGCTTAGGGCTCCTCTTTGCACAACATACATAAAAGGCTCTTTAGAAGCATTGGAAGATAAAGGAGGATAGTTTAATACTGTAGGTGAAGAGCCCTCTCCCAAATCCCCGTCTTATTCAAGTTGGTAGGGATCTGAAGGGGATGGGGATCTCTAAACAGGCAGGTAAGAGAGAAGATTCTCAAGCACCCTGAAGACCCACCAATTACAAAGGATATAGCCACATTCCTAGCCCACAAAGCCCAAGGAAGTGAGCTCCAGAGCATCTATCTCCTACCTCCCAATGTGTCCTGACCCTGTTATCTCCCTTGAGTATCAATAAAAAAACACTGAAAATTACTTGCCTAACTATCATCAAGCACCTGTTGGGCCATGGCATCCTCTTAAGGTGCACAACATCCACAATGCTGGAGGAAAGTTTAAGCTCCCAAAGAAACTCCCTCGGGTCCTTTCCTCCCATTTCTGTCTAAGGAGTGCAAGCATAGTCAGTGATGGCTATGAGTCTAGTCATAGAAATAAAAATAGTCAGAGGAAGCAGACAGATGTATGCAAAGGTATAAGTGGCCATTTCAACTGGCACAGAAGGTTGGGATAGATCTGTCAGGAAAAGGGTAATATGATTGCAACCCCCAACAATCTTCTTGTGAAGCTTCCAAGGTGGTACCAATACCATATGGTTCCAGTATCCAGATGCATGAATTACTTATTATCTGGGAAGTAAGAGCCATCAAAAACCAAAGGAATGAAAGCTGAAGCGCATCCCAGACTGTGACCGTTTATGAAGTACCTACATGGCATGCACCATGAGACCTGCCCTTAAAGAAATCTCCCAGGCCACAAGGGGGTTTAGCCTGGGAAGAGGAGCTGATGATGTTCAACACCAGCAAGCTGTTTCCTCTACAAAGTCATGGGCCCAAAGAAGACAGGATAGTTATATGCTATGCTACACAATAGAACTTGGAGCAGTTAAGGGATTCAGAAACCTGGCCATGTGGCAGCACCTTTGACGTACCCCCACCTTTTTTACCAGCTATGGATCCCACATCCCTATATTAGAGGCAAGGTGCTCCTATTCTCCTACTTCCTGCTTCCTGAGGCAGCAGAAGAGATCTATACTAAAGCTTTTAGGTCCATTTAGGGTGGTATCTAGACCCGTCCCAGCAATTAAAAGAGCCCCCTGACCATAAAACTAGAGCCAATCTGGATGATGTAGAAAAGGATTGGCCTACTGTCTCTACGCCTAAGAAACCTTGTTGCATAGCGCCTGGTCTTACAGCTATGGATGTGGCTATGAATTAGACCACTAAAGATCCCTTTGATGGAGAGATGCATTGGGTCTTTTTGCCACTGCCAGAGTTCTGTATAGGCAGGTAAAGGGCTGGTCTGGGCTGATTAGGCCTCACGGTTTAGATACCTCAGGAGAGTGCAAGCTTTCAAGCTGGCTGTTTATAGCACTAGCTGCCATGACCCCTGAGCAGGCAGGGCACCCCTTGAAACACATTTGTCAACATGTATACGCCAGGCAGCATGGGAAACCTCTCCCCTTTCATTGAATATTACAGGCCATAGTGGGCTGAACTGGAGTCCATAAAGCCCAGAGGAAAATCTGACCGGAACCCCTAAAAGGATCTTATGAAGGATGAGGGGAGAGCTATCCTGCCTTTGAAGGGCTGGCAAAAGCGTACCAAGTCCTCCTTTGGCATAGAGCCCAGATACAACCCCTTTTATGGGGACCTTAAAGCTGAGCAGGGGAAGGCTGTTGCATCCATCAGAGATGGTGAGAGCTGCCCATCTGAGAAGAAGATATCATCAAAGCAAACCACTATTGGGAGAAGATTGAG